>VYZW01036293.1:28221-70252 GCA_013401315.1 Balaeniceps rex
AAACAGCACTGGTCCCAGTACGGACCCCTGAGGAACACCACTTGTTACCAGTCTCCATTTGGACATCGAGCCGTTGACCACTACTAGGATAGGAGGAGAAAGAAGGTGGAAGATTTCAGGAACTGCCAGTGGTGGTGGTTCTGTGCTACAGGAAGTATTCTTCTTAAGCCCTTGCAGCTCTCCAGGGAATAACTAGAGTGCAGGGTCCTGGGACAGAGAGATTGATAGTTCATTCCAGTCTGACCCCTTATCTATTCTTGGTTGTCATTGCTGTGTGAAGTCTGGTGACTGACTGCACTTGCAGTACCTCCTGTTCCAGATCAGGGAATTCCCTTGTGCTCACACACTGCTTGACTCACGAGTCAAGTTCTCTTTTTCTCTGTTTTAGAGTGGAATTACACATCCCCATTAAGTGGGTTGCCAAATCCAAGCTTGCAGTAAACTGAAGCTGGCTTTCTTTGGCTAAATTTTGCCATTGATCTTAGGTCTTGACTTGCAGTATCCTAATCCCAGACTAGGCACTGGGTTCAGTGTGCTGCAGAAGTGGCCTAGATTGCCTCTCCTGCTCATCTTTGAGATATCTGGAACTACATAATTGCTTAACTGGCCCTGAACTGTGTCTTTGGGAGATCTGCCAAGGCACTCAGTACCCCTTCTTTGACATTTGAGCAGATCTCTTGGTCATGTGTATGGATCTTGGATCTCACTTGTGTTGAAAAGTCCGTGTCCTTCTCAGTTGGGACACTTTGGACAAAAGTAAAAAGACAGCAGCATTAAGGCAGACCAATTCATTTGCATTTAGTCCTGCCTCGAATTCAGGCTTCTTTCGATCAGAGGAAGACTGGTTCATTACCCTAGTGCAACTCTCTGCACCTCTGCCCACCTCTTACGTATTTTTTTTTCTGGGCTGCTCTGAAACAGTAATCAAATGTGTGATCCTCCAGTAGCATGCCAGCACTCCTGGATCCTTTTTACTTTTAGTTGGGGTGGGGGGAAGCAAGATGCAGAGCTGATTCCTGGGAGCCCTTAGGAAAAAAATATCATGCCTTGTAAAAACAAGTGATTTTACTTATTGCAACTGAGGAGTCAATTAACTGGCTAATTAAAGCAATTTCTCATTACATAATTGAATTCTGGTTCATCATAATTTCTACTCTGCAAGACTGTCCCAGAGAGCAGAGCTGTTTCTGAGTGCTCTGTATCACAAACAGAAGAACCGATTACTCTCTCCGCGTTCGGATGCGGCACAAACCCGCTCGTGAGTCTGGGAGAGATGGTTGGGTGGGACTTCCCTTGATTGCTTGTGGAAATAAACAATGGGATGTCACCCAAATGGTTAAGAAAAAGGCAGTTTTCTCAGACATGTTTCTAGTGCCAAAGATAAAATGAAGAAAGGAGGTGACTAATACTGGAGGACAGGATGTTAGCACAGAAAACATGAGACTTAGGATGCCCAAGGTTGCAGGACTCAAGGTTACACTCTAAATATGCAGCATGTCTCAAGCTCAAAGCATTATGCTGGGTTTGGACATGCCAGTGCTCATCAAATATACTTTTAAATTGGCTGAGAGGAGAGAGCGCTTTTAAATTCTGGCAGCTTCCTCCCATACAGAAAGATAGACTGAAGATGGAGTTATTTTTTTTAATGAAGGATGAATTTAAAAAGTGCTGATGTACTGAAATGTTGTATCGTATGGAAGGTATATGGAAAAATGAATTATAAGAATTTGAAATACTTTAAAATCTACCATATGAGATTTTAGTGGGCCTAGTTAAAACCAAGCATGGTATCAAGCCATGCCATCTGAAGGAGAAGAGAAGGGAGGGCCGGGTTACTGACATTTGTCGCTGGTAAGCCATGATTTGACAATGAGGGATTGTGGCGGAGATATTTTTGAAGTTAGGATATAAGTACTTCAAAGCCCAGAAGAAATTGCATTTGGCAGCTGATGTAGACTTTGAAGACTGAATGAGACACAATTAAAAGAGCTGCATTTAACATGTTCCGCTTCCCTCACTAGTGTGATACCCAGCGACTCTGAATGCCCCAGTCATGTTGTACCGTGGAAATAGGACTCGGGGAGCAGAAACCATCTTCTCATTGAAGGAGGAAACTAGTGAAAATTAGTGAATGTTGTGGATTTAGTTAGAATTCAGGTATTTTAACTGATGTCTCATTAGTGAACGCAAAGTGCTTGAGAGAAAATTATTGTGTGGTTTGGTTTGGGGTTTTTTGTTGTTTTTGTTTGGGGTTTGGAGGGGGGTGGTGGTGTTTCTGTTTTAAATATTTTTTTCAGACTACAGACCTGGGTTCCTTCCTGTGTGTGAGACACCGATCACGTACCTTGTTCCCTGAGCCCCAGTTCCTCATTTAGAAACAGAATGCATTGCCACAGGAGCGCTCTGGGGCACAGTCACTAGTGTTCGTGAATCCCTCATACCTTGTTGATAATGACCTCTAATAGAAATAACTAGGCTTCTAAAACTCAATGGGAAATTGTTTTCATGTTTAAAACAGAAAAGATACTATACTTTGAGAACTGCAAAATTTACTGGATAGGGCAGACTGAGAGCAGAATTTAAAAATAAATAAATAAAATTGGGGTCTATTGGTAATATTCAGCATCTCCAGAGTATGATGAAGAGAGAAAGAAGAAGGGGGTAATAATGGCTTTGTACAGTGGAGTATTTGTTCCCTGCACTTGGATTTTCGGTCAAAGTACAGACTGGAAGAAAGGGAGGCAATGGAGGCAGACTGCAGTATGAAAGCTTGGGGAAGGAAGAGGAAGGTTAGGAGGAATAGAAAGTGCCTGTGTTAATGTATGTTGTGAGGAGGGAAGGAGTAGGTATAGTGCTGTGAAAGATTACCCCGTAAGTGGGAAAGAGCATTAGATTGTTAATGACTGAGTTATATTTGATAAATATATTGCCAAGAAGGAAAACAACAGATTTTGAGAAATAAAATCTATGAGAACAGCATACTTCAAAAATATTCAGCCAGAAGCTGGAGTGCAAAAAGCCCTAGGATGTGTTGTAGGGAGCTGCCTAGCACTGGTGGAAATAGATAACTTGTAGAAACAAATCTTTTGTGGGCTCAGTTTAGACGAGTCTTGCTGTGGGTTGAGTGTGATGGGGTTTGGTTTTGTTTTGTGGGTTGGGTTTTTTTTTTTGATTGATTGTTTTCCCTGTGGCTGGAGTATGGTAGGAGGAGAAAATTCAGGCAACTTTTTTTTTTTTTTAATACATAATATTTCACTTCCGACTGCGACTGCTTGGTATCATGACTCTGGTGGAGCTCAGTTCCCACCCTTGACCAGCGGCATCAGCCTCCATATGTTCCTGGTATCACGGGTGAAATGGGCATTCCTGATTTCGTGCAGTCTGACAGATGCTGGTTTTTACAGTGGCCGTCTTTTCCTCTCTCGATCAAGTTATTAGTGTCATTGTCATGAAGCACTCAACATCTTTCACCCCTTAGGGAAGAGGAGCCCAGTTTGGAACAGAAACCTGTGCATCCTGACAGCATGCACTGAAGCACTGTGGAGTTAAAACGTACTCATGTTCGTTGTCCCTTAGGAAGCACTCTAATTCCCAGGCTGGTCCTTCTGACATAACTCAATTATGGAATTGTAAATAAACAATTGACAAAGGCCAGGGAACTTCAAAGCAGTTAGTACAGTCATAATAGGTTCTAGCTTGATAAATAAACCATGCTGATACATTCTAAAGGAGTCTTAGGTTTTTGGTTTTTTTTTTTCCTTCTGTCTTAGATCAAAGCTTCTTCCTCGTACTGCAGCCTGGCAACTCTCCCTAACCCCTTTCCTTCCCCCACATCCCCTGCTGATCTCTTGGTACAACCATTATTACCCATGGGACTGGTTTCTTTGCAAGGTGTACTCCATCTCCTAAATTAATTGGATCCTGATACACAGTTGCATGCAAAGTAGTTCTCAAATGATGATCCTTGGCCAGCATCTTTTTTTTTTTTTTTTTTTTTTTTTTTTTAATTTTANATTGAATTGACATGCATAGCCTGTCTTCTTAGGTAACGAGGATCACTTTTATGTTGGTTGTAACAGTTATGTCCACATTGCGTGCTCATTGCCTACGTTGCAGCTCTGTACCCATGCAGTGGGGTTTTGTTCCCAACAAGACCAGAACACAGCGAGGTGGTGGCTGAGATGGTGTTGCTTGTGCAGCTTGAGAGGGTTGCTGAGGCCTTTTCCCCCAGACCATTTATTGCACTTAGAAGCAGTTGGTTGATGTGTCTCACCTTCACTAAGCCCAAGACTCTCTTTAAGATATCCCATCCTCTATTACCAGACTGAAGACATCATGGGACCATCTGAATGTCCTGTGAATCAGTGGCAAGCCTTGCGATAAACTTGCTCTGGGTTCAACACCCTATTTTTGTGCCGGCCTTTTTCTTTGCGTGTTGTCGGTGTCAGTAGCGAGCTGACCGCAGAAAGGTATGGAGGGGATGGAGGGGAGCAGGTGCCTACTGTGCTTGCTGCCTCTGCCTGCACTCTGCGGCCTTTGCAGGGAACATGCGTAGTGTAAAAATACCCAGTCTAAAGTACAGTGAGTCATATGTCTGAATTCATAGTTCCAACTTAATTTGTGAAGTGCGAACCCAATCAGTGAATATATTGCTAACAGCCTTTCCCATTCATCCCCAGCAGTGGCACGGCGCTGGCTCCAAGGAAAAGGTGCCTTTTGGTTCTGTGTCACGGTGCCGGATTTGGCACTGCCTTGGGGATGGCGAGGGGGCGAAGGGGAGAGGGGAAAGCAGCAGGGGCAAGCAGGCTCCTGCCGTGAGCATTTGAATGCTGACATGTCAGGAGCTGGGAAATTGTGTGATAGACAGTTTTCCGGTGACCTGGATCCTGAGAGCTTAAGGAGATCTGAAACTTTTTTTTTTTTAAACAAGTTGATGTATTAATAACAAGCCTATTGTGTATGTGGGAGGATGGCAGGTTTTTGCATGAGAAGATCTGACTTTCTGAGAAATCCCATGTGATGCCTGGGTGTTGATGCGTAAGACCACATGCTATTGTGCTGCCGCCTGTCCAGAGGAGAGTTGCCAGAATTTTCTGAGAAGAAATCAAACAAAAACCCCATCGTAACTCCAAATAAACGGGGAAGGAGAAGTCACTCATGTTACTAGCTTCCCAACAGCTGCATTGACAATGAATCGACTCAGCAAGGACAAATAAAATCTCTAGTTTTGGATTAAGAAAAAGAGCCCAATCTATGAGGAGCTGATCTTTTCAGATGTACCAAGAGCTCCCTGGCCTGTCACAAGAGACCCATGTCAAAATAGTGCAGAGCCTGTGCCTGGGTCTTTGGCCCAAAATTGCTTGATAAATATTTTAGTGTTTTGCACATCTTATTGCCAAAAATTCAGAGTCTGAAACTGTCTTCTAGGGAAAGGGATCTTTATGCATGCTCATGTTTGATTCAAGCACTTGTTCTTACTGTGTGTGGTGCAAAAAGGCAAGCTTTAAAATCAGTTCTTTACTCCATTAGCATCCTCAAAGGGTGTCTCTGGTCACATCAGAGGCAATCTGCTCTCTCTGTCTTAAACAAAACAAATAACAATAATATAAAAAACTTCATCGTCTATGAAATCATGTCACCCTCTGCAGAGACCTGTCGGGACGCTGTCTGTGTATCTGCCTCTGTCTGGGAACAACAAAGAAGTTTCTCTGTTGCAGGCTGCCTGTCTGCCTCCCCCTTGGCTGAGGGAGAGGCCTGTTTGATCCGTGGCCTGTTTGATCCTTGGCCTCTTTGCTCACGCTGCCGTTAAGGATGCCAATTAATGTTAATCTGAAGGTATAGGCTTCTCTATTAGATACTGGAGTAATGCCATCAGCTAGTCTCACATGGGTCACCAAGCAGCTGTCAAGCAATACTGTTTATTGCATTTTTACTTCATATCCTTTACTTCATGATTGATCACTGTGGCTTATATAAAACTAATAAAATTGACAAAATTTTAAGCTCTTGTGAAAGCCAGTAAGTGAAATGTGGGCGTGAGAGCAGAGATTTCAGCCAGCAGCTTTCATGCAGTTGTTGAGAATACAGAGGAAGGAGAGACAGTGAAATTAAGTGCAAATAAGGGTGTGTTTTGTTTAGATTTCAAACAGGAACCTTGGAAATTTTCCTTGTCATGTCAGGACGTGATGTTCAGTAGCATGCTTTTAATTCATGTATTTTACCTTGTCCTTAATGATGCTGTATTTTCTGTCTGCCCTTGCACACTCGTGTCTGGATAGGAACAGCTCTCAGGATGGTATTTGACTGCCTAGGGAGCAGTAAGATGCAGTGCTATATTTATGCTGATCCTCATGGGGTTTATACTTGTTTAACCAGTGAGCTGGATGGTTTGGACCCAGTGCTGGTTAATTGCTCCCACATCATAAGTAAAGTTACCTTATTCGTCCTCTAATACTTCTGATAAGGAACTGGATAAAGTGAAAGCAGGATCAGTCTGGTCGATACGGGAGCTCTGCCGCGGCGCTGGTGGCCTCTCTGAGCGCACCGCGGCTCCCTGGCAAATCTCTGCAGCATGTGCCTGGCCGTAAGTGGGGGTATGGCCCTGACGGAGCCCATGGAGCCTGCTGTGCTTAAAATGAAATGCTCTGTTGGACTCGATCCACAGGCCTCGGTTTGATTGTTTACAATTGAGTAAATCGGGCCTGTCCCCATGGAAGTTAATGGGATCAATCTTGGTGTGACAGCAGAGTGAAACCTTGCATGCTTGAACCTTGCATGCTTAATACAGTCCATTTTTTCCTGTTTCAGGTCCTTTACTCTTTCTCACGTGTCCTGCTTCACGAATGCGTTCCTTTAAATGTGTCATGGATCAAAACTGTAAAATACCATCTGTCAGCATGGGTGAAATCTGTAATCCCTGCGCTGTTCAGGTAACCAGCAAATTGACATTTATTTGGAAATGGGGCACTTAGCCATCCTACTAACGTTATGGATTTGTTCTTTTTTTTTTTTTTTTTTTTTTTCTTTCCCCTCTCCAGATTATTACTTATGTAATGTATGGACTAATAGTTGTTGTATGGTTTACATTTAAGTTGCTTTCTAGAAGCCATGTGTAGGCAGGGAGCTCAAGATGACATGATGTAGAATTAAATAATTGTAATATTATGTTGCAGTGCGAAAAGGGGGGTGATTGCAGTATGCGAATGATGCTATCCAGTTAAACCGCATCCAGGCAGAATAGGCAGGAGTGGTACAGGGTACAGATGGATGGGTCCTCCTTGACTCGTGTTCTCTGCAACTAAAATTCTTCCCGCTGTCTGTTGGATAGATTTGGGAGGACAGAGCTTTCCTAGTGATGCCACTGTAAATTGAGACTGAATTTATCCCAGTGTCATTGAGTTCTGAGCCTAGCTCATTGTACTGGTGTTTATTAGTGCCTTGTGATTGTGCATCACTTAGTTTGGTATCCCCCATCAGTAAATTTTGATAATATTTCACAAATTAAAAACGTTTTGACTCCATTTTCTCCCTCCTCAGCACCAACTTTTTAGATCAACAGTTTGTAGCTTTAAATAAGCATCTGAGATTTTGTTGTTGGCTTTGTTTGTTTGTTTTAATTCTGCTTTGGAACTGTTTGTACCTGAACTGGCTGTGACTCAGTGTGGGGTCTTGCTGCCTTCGCTCAGAAATGCACGTTTGCTGAACTCAGCTGGAAAAGATTTTTGTTGCTGGAGAGTGGAAAGGTGCTGGAAAAAATCAATTAGTGCTTCACTGCAGTGCTTACAGCACAGCTATTAGCATGTCTTAGGAATGTGAAAATGAGTGTAGAGTGTAAACAACACAATTTTGTAATATACAGGATGAACCAAAAAGAAGCAAAAAGCATAAGATGTGGTCAGGTAAGTTACAATCTAAAATCACTTCCCTTACAGATAACTAGAAGTTCCTACTAAACACAACAAAGAATGTTTTTTCTGCAAAGAATACTTTTTTTATTATTATTATTTTTAAATTTATTTAGCCAGAGAATCCCTTAAAGAATGGTGCTATGTCTTTGTTTCCATGAGGGCTGCAAGTTTCTGCTATGAGAACTCGGAAAACTCAGGCCCAAGCCTCAATACAAATCTACAAGAAAAAAAAACGTGAGTAGGGACACAGGTGTGCCTTGTCTCTACAAGTGTCTGTAGGCTCTCCCCATGCTCCAGGACAGTCTTCTGTCATTGTGTGCCATGAAGTAATATGTTCGCTATCAAACTAAAGCGGTTGGAGTGGCAGAGCCTTTGGGCTCATTATCCTTTGCAGACAATGCAGTGTGACAGTGAAATGGCTGATGAAATCTAATGCTGTCTTTTCAGTGAAAAGGCAATGTGATGATTACAGCCATTCATTTCCTGAAGGCAGCTGAGTAGCAGGGATTAACGAGAGCAAGGCAACTGTACTGCATCTAATGACCCAAGGTTGTACTGCAGTGTGGAGCCGACTTACCTCCTGAGCAGCCAGGCCAGCTCTGGCCTGAGCCCACAGGGTTTGTGGTGGCCAGTGTGTTGCTGTGATCACTTGAGGTCTGAGATGATAAATTCAAAGGAAAAATAGTTAATGTATGCAGAAAGCAATTAGTTTAATAGCACAGGATGAGGTATAAATGAATGTGTGTGGGCAGTGCAACTGTTTACTCAGTTCGGGTACTACCTTGTGAGCTTCTGTGTATGCAAGAGTGAAGTTTCCATGAGCCTTTGATGCTTGTGTTGTTCTGCAACCCAGAGAATGCCGCTCTTGCGTGGTTTGTGGCCACTGTTTCTTATGTGGAAGTGTCTTTTGTCTTTTCTTGGGAACTGGGAGGGTTAATGACAAACATTAGTGGCCATTAGAATTCTGAAGACCAGCTGAAGGTCTGCAGGAGAGTCTTGCACTTGCTGCTGAGGTTGTGCGGTGGGTGCGTGGGGGGCATGCTTAATAAGGTGTACCTGGAGGCAAGATTGAATTTTTTTTTCTGCATTTGGTTGCAGACATGCACCTGTGCTGTTGGAGCCCATTGGTGGAGGGAGTAGATAAATTACATCAGCTTAAGTCATGTTCTTTCCTCAGTGCAGATTTTCCTATGCATTGATTAATCTGCTTTAGGAAGTATTACCACACTGCAAATTGCACTGTCTATAGAAATTATCAGAACTGGACACTGCACTGCACTGGAAGCTTTAGTTAGCTGAAGTCCTGAGTTATGGCTTCTCAGGCTTACTGTTGAGCATCCTCTGCTGAGGCCCCAGTGGATGTTCCTTGGGATCTGGCTTTGTCACTGGTTCTTTGCAAGATGGTTACAGACAGTGTCTTTTACGCTTGGAACAATTCAATCTTTTGATTGAATAACAATAAGTATTCACGGACACTTACGCAGTCCAGTGGAGATGCATCTTAACTCCCCACCCAGTCCTACCAGGGTGTCCTCTGATGAGCCAGCACTGACATCTCCAAAGAGCTAAGCATTTGCCTGGCTGCTGTAGTCACCTGGTGCTGCCGTGCTGTCAGTCAAGGGAGTGCTGACTGTTGAAATAAATGCTGTCCATCTAATTAGTATGTGCAGCAGCAGGTTTTAATTATATGGTTAAATACACAGAAATACAGGATTGTCACATGGGATCAGTCTATTGGCCCTTTGTGGTTGACATCCTGCCTCCAGCAGTAGCCAGTGCTGGATATATTAGTGCATAACATATTTCTTTTTGCCGTCAGAGTAACATGCACAGGCTGTTATAGAAAAATTTCCCCTCTTGTTTTGTTGAAGCCAGTTTGTGTCCAGAAGAGTAATTCCTTCTCTGTGAACCCTTTCGCTCTGCTGTGATTCAGGTTAACCCAGGGACTTTATATTTTATGTTTTCTAGGCAAAGTATGTAAAATGAATGAGGTCTTTTTTTTTTTTCCCCCTGGCTTTAACACGAGGCTTGGACTCTGCAGAATTTCCTGAAGTTTGTGGTTTCTCCAGATCTTTCAGTGCTTTCTTGTGCCTAGTGGAAATTCATTCGATAGGTGACCAAGTAGAGAGCTTCCAGAGTATTTATGCTCCTCTTTCCTTTTCACCTTTTCTTGTGAATATTTCTCTTGCAAATCAATCTTGCAATTTTTAGGTTGGTTTAGGTTGTTACATGTTTTCTTATTATTTTCACTTCCTATTTAATTAGGCATTGACTGCTGACAGCTAATTACACAGTTCTGATCTAGAGATGCATAAAATGGGAAACTAAAATTGTATTTTGGTTCACATGGGATGTGGGATATGTGGTGTGGTCTCTCTCAGTTTGAGCAGGTGAGTATGAAAAGGATGAAGAGAGTAAAGCCTTCTTCCTGGTGGCAGTATCCATGCAGGGGATGCTCCACCATGTGGATGGTGTGTGATGGGGAGAGTTGCTGTCCCTTTAGCATTGTGACTGTTCTGCCTTCCTGTTGTACAGGAAGAAAGATGTGAAGCAGCTATTGCCATGTGATGTTGGAGGATCCCAGCCTGCTGAATTTTGATTTTCTCCAAGTCTGTCTCCTACTGTATGGAAGGCTTGCTCATTCTGCTGTGTTGGTGTTAGCAATAATGGTAAACCTGCTCACTGAGAGTCAAGAGGTCTCAAAATTTCATTCACAGAGGTCACTGAGCTTGTGAATACCAGCTGCATAACAAATTTTAATCTGTGGCCATCTGGGAGCCTCAGACCAAGGCTCTGCGGAGTCAGAATGACTCACCAGCCGAGCCTGGGCAACCTTTGGTACAGATGCAGCAGTTGTCAGCAAAGGAGTATCGCTTCTGCAATAGTTTCTGATATCTCTCCAACAGAAATCGGTGACGCCCGCAAAAGCTACAGTCTTATGTGAGTTTAAGTGGCACAAGGGTTTTTCCAGAATACAAATATTATCATAAAGCGCCCATGGCCCTGGCAGTTCGTGTTTCTCAAGTTAATAGACCAATAACACATTTATTTTGAAGTGGGGGATTATACACCAGTGGTTGAAATGCAGATTATAAAAAGGGTCACTGAAGGTCTCTGGAAACTGTGAGATGCTGTTGCTCCTTTGGATGCTGACACACAAAATTCAGCACAGTGCAGGAAGATTCCTGGGAAACTGGGTTCCTGCAAGATGTAAATTCCAGTCTCTCAGTGAATGCGTATCGGCGTATGTCGTAATCTGGGCTGAACAAGTGTGGGTGTTACCTTATTTTTCATTGTGAATGCTGATAAAAAGATTTAGAGGTCCCACTGGACCGAGAGATAAGCCTAACAGGAATTTTTCTGATTACTTGTTACTCTTTTGACACTAACTAAATTGGAAGGGGGAGGGTGGAAAGACATGGCTCTAATGATTTTAGATTTGATTGACTTAGCTGTGGTTGTGGGGGTTCATTTCTCCTAATTTGGGAGATGTTGTTTAGGGCTTGAGGTAATGGATATTCTCCATGTATGAAATACACTGGAGGCTAGTTGATTTATGGGCAAATTAAATGTTACATTTTCACAGGTAGAAAAAATTACCTTCAGAAGTTCCTGTCCTCCCAAGTTCCACCCACTATTCTAACCCCGCACCTTGGTCCACAGCACCCTCCCTTGGGCTGCTGCCGTTACTCTGGGGCAGTTTTATAACTAGATCATCATGATGACTGTGTGTATTGGGGTTTTGTGGTTTTGGGTGTTTTTTTTTTTTTCTTTTTAAAGAAACAGCACTGGAGAAAATGTAATAATGCAAGACCGTACCCTTCGCTGCATGAGTTTATGTGAGATCTCTGATAACAGTATTTGGTGGACTGTATGTTGTGTAAATGAAGTGATCATCCAATACTGCAAAGAACATATTGATTTAGTAGGTTAAGGTAAGTGGAGAGGTAGTATTTAGGAGTCATAGTTCACGGTCTGAGAATAAAGGAGTACAAGCATTTGCTATATTGATGTATGTTTGTCTTCCCAAGGATAGTGCCTTTTCCTAGGTGGTGCATGCTATATGTATAGGTATTGTCTATTTAGTTATCCTTCTGGATATTTACAGAAGCTCATGAAATACACAGCTGCCTGTATAAGTTTGAGGTTTTATATGTAGTCTGCGTACAGCTCTCCTTGCCTGCCCTCACAGGAAGGGAATGATGAGAATGAGAGTGTAATGAAGGTAGTTGGATACTCTGTTTGTATTCACAGCATTTTGCAGCTGTAATTCACAAAAGGTAATAGGAACTGTTTACCTTTCAATTTATTTTCTCAGAGATTGTTTAACAAAGACATTCTCCTTCCCTTTCATAGGGTTTGGCTTGGAGACTGTGTATCACTGCCACAGGAACTGTACTGGAGTAAAACGGATCTAGCAGAAGCACTGGTTGTGATGAACACTGTTCAAAACTTCCCTTTTTAAAACCCTGCTTTCAGTTGTCCTAGTTTAGCTATCTAGACCCAAATATACTCTGCATCTGCTTCAGACAGGTTTTGTTGATAAAGCAAAAGATGAGCTATTTATCAGAGAGACTTAAGGAAAACAGTCTCACTTATGTGTGTGTGTTTGGTCTTCACTGAAGAACTTGAGTCATTAAGGGCTTGAAATCTGTCATGCCTTTGCCTTCATGTTGAGGATGTGCTTTTAATAGCCCCATTAAAATTCGGCTGGGCATGAACCTTTGTGCAAATCTCTACAGATGCATGTTTAGCTTCCATCCTGGAATTGTAATTTTTCTGTCTGATTTTTTTTTCTTTTCTTTCCAAAACCTGAGAATAATCTTCAAGGATTTCTATTAAAAGAACACTGAAGGCATAGTCAAGCACTTAAAAATTAGATATTGTCAGAATTGACAATAGGAGCTGTTTTTTGCAACCTCTAATACTATTTTAATCTAACTCTTTGTCTGCACATTAAATATCTTACATGTGATCTGAACCTGGAGACAGAGTTCCACAATTTCTGGCTCCTTAAAAGGAATTGTACTTTGCTAGAATAGAGAAAGTATGACACATGATTTGGGGGGGGGGGGGNCGACACTGTAAAAGGAAACATACCTCTAGCTTGTGGTAGCACATTCTGGGAACAAGCAAGCAGCTCATGCTTATGGCCCTGTAATGAGAGGAGCTCAGAGTCTGAATGTGAGTGGTCCAAGTTGTGAAGAAACTTTAGCAATTCATTAAACGCCTTTGCTTTTTTAATAATTGATAATGTTACTTAAAACCTCAAGTAGAGAACACATTGAACATCACCTTCATATAATTTTGACGGGTAATTGTTCACGAAGGATATATCTAAACTAGGCTATTGTGTTACTTGGTTTGTTTTTTTTTTTAATACAATATCTGTTGTATTTCAGTGCTTTTTGAGAAGCACTGAAACAGCTATTCATAAGATTTTCTGCAGCACCTTCTAGAGGGTATCATTTACTACCGACAGAAGTGATTGTTTGCTGTACCTGCCATTGTGAGTGTAGGGACTGCCACCAATCTTGACGCAAAATAAGACAGAGCAGCACAGCAGATGTTGTTGCCCATTGATTCACAGGTAGTACAAACCTGATTCTGTTATTAACACTTTTTTCTTGCAGTGTGATTACTCTGATTCCACTGTAACTTTTTATATCACTGTAGTTGAGAACAAAATTAGGCCCCCTGTGCTTACTGATGAAATAATGATTCCAGAATACAGCTTTTTAGCTCTGCTGGTATCCCCACAGTTACCCATATTCCAATCGTTTAGGAATTCCCACTGCTTTAGCATGTGTTTCTGTGCATCCCCTGTTGTTGCCGTACAGGGGGACTGGACCGCACCAAAATCTACTTCACAGTTGCATCTGCCCCAGGAGCTGCTGAATGCGTCTGTCACACGATGAGGATTTATCATCTGCACTCATATTAAAAGAGCGACTCTAGCTGTGCATGATGCATGCTTCAATGTCAAATCTGGCTGCCAGCAACAATTGGCTGTGTCTTTTTTAGTTCTGATGTCAGTAACAGGTTAATTTGTATCTCTTATCTGCTATTATTATTCATTTGTTCCACACTATATTTAATTTTCACATGGGATACTCGAAGTAATAAATCTTGCTAAGAGAAGCATTTCCACAGCAGGAGAGCTGAAGCAGTAGGATGGGCTCAGACTACCGAGGCATTTTTGTAGCACATAGATTGCCTAGAAATTCTGCTGGGTTCTGAAGTAGCAAGGGAGAAATTTCCTTCAGCAAATGATGCATGGTCACAGAATTTGATTTTTAAGGTGGATTGTGTTTGTACTCTGTGGCATGCTTGGTCAGATGATTTGGATTTGGGTTTGGGAAAGCAGCTTAAGTGCTGACTTGAATGGTGAGTCACAGATCACATGTCTGTGGGGCTGGCGTGCATTTGAGCCACTGGACGTGCGTGGTATGGGAAGGACTCGGGTGAACTCGAGGAGAGGAGAATGTAGTTTGTGCAAGTGGAAGTGAGCAACCCTGTCAGTGCGGGAACAGCCAAGGAAATGTTGCCAGGCACAGAGTGAATACAGGTTGTGTAACCCAAATTTAGTATTATCAAAGATAATGGCTCTGGAAGGTGAGGAGGAGAGAAGGGGTTGAGATTTTTGTATGTCCCCATCGAGCAGGATTGTAGAGGGCTAGAGAGCTGGGGTGGAGCAATAAGAAAGATGGGGATGTGGGGTGAGATTGGATCACTGTGATTTGCAGGGAGGCAGAGGGGTGTGTTGCGGAGATCGAGGGGCTTTGTAAAAGAGCAGGAAGAAAAAAAACTTGAAAAGGAATGGTAATCTTTTGAACACTGAGTTTAATCTTAAACCAGCCTGCCAGACTTTGAGGCTTACTTTTTATGATCCCTTGGCTTTAGACTGAATATAATTAATCCTCTCTTCCTCAGAGATACCACCAGGTTTTGTGTTGTGTCATGGAAAGCTGGCCCCTGTGCAGAGTCCCAGCATTATTGGGGCTGTAATGCCTAATCAGTCACCTCATTAGCCATGTACTTTGGAGGGTCTCCTGTCATATTAGGTCTCCCTTACACTGTCCTGCAGGTTTGTCTGCTGGTTCTTGCTTTTTGTGCTTTGCACTCTTTTGGGGGGGCTGGAAAGAAAGGGAGAGTGATTTTCTTGCTTGGCTCTTGAGACAGTATTATCCTGTTTTATTGCCTTGTTTGTTATATGGAGAATAAAGCAGGTGATTCCCGCTTTCCTTTCCTTGCCTCTCAGAGCAGAGGACAGCTGGACTTGCCTTTCCCCAGTAGCTGGGCTTTGAAATGTGCACCTTTCACACTGCTTTAAGTGACTTGGTGACAACAAACCCCAGGTACCACAATGCAGGACGTGAGCATCCCTCCTCAAGGTAGAGACTCGTGTGGCTGAATTGCAGTTCCTGTTGCTGCTTTAGGTGCCATCCAGACTTCATGAAATCATGTCATGGGAGTGTTTATAAGGTAGAAATTGTCAGTTTGCTATGAAGTTTCACTGAAAGTAGAAATAATAGGGTAAAAATGTATTATTAATACTGAGACTCCTGGATACAAATGGAGACCATTTGACAGATTTCAAGTGTGCTACGAGTTTCAGGTAGAGCAAAAAGAGCAGAAAACTGCCAGGGAGGGAAATGGTGGGGGGGAGACACATTTGGATCGAGGAGACATCACAGGTTCTGGTGGTTACTATGAGACAGAATTAAAGATGTGCTCTTTGTTTTGGGTGACAATGTGGAAGATTTGTGTTAATGCATTACAGGCTCTTGTGCCATGGGCAGTGACCTCTTCCTCGTCCCAGCTGCCCCCTTCCTGCCAAGGAAGTGACAGCAAGATGCACCCAGCAGGCTGATCCCACTGAAAGGGATGCAGCAGATCTGCAGGCGAGTGAGATGGAAGGGCAGCACTGCAACATACACACTGGGAGAGGAGGATGTGAGCCTACTAAAGATAATAGCAGGCCTCCATATAAAGAAGAAATCTAGACTGTGCCATAAAGTATTGGTTGCCTCCCCAGCACCCTACATTTGGAATCTGTCCTTTGTGATGCCCATGAAATATATAAATGACTAGCTATTACCAATGCTGTGTGCAAAAGGAGGGCAGTAGTTTTAACCAGGGAGGTGAATACAGTCATTGTCCTGTAGAACCAGCAGCAAGTATCCTCCACCCAAGCTGGAAAAGCCCTGCCTCATAGATCTATCTTTCCCTTTCATTGTCATGGCAACTCTTTACCCTTTTAATGTCTTTAAGATTCCACTAAAAGTGCAAAGATCCCAGTGAAAGTTTATTGCTGTGTTCCCGGTAAGTGAAAGTTTATTGCTGTGTTCCTGGTATGCTAACAGCTCTCGTGAGGTCCCCTTCACCCAGTTCACGTGCTCTCCTCTTAGCTTTTGCTAAGCAGGTGGTGAGCGGTTGCATCACTTGGGGTTTTTTTTCCCCTGGGTTTTTTTTCTCTCTTCTCTTGTTGTTCTCCTTTTCATTACAATTTTTATTACTATTATTATTATTTTATTTCAATTACTAAACTGTTCTTATTTCAACTCGCGAGTTTTCTTATTTTTGCCCTTCCGATTCTCTCCCCCATCCCACCAGGGGGGAGGGTGAGCGAGTGGCTGCGTGGTGCTTGGTTGCTGACAGGGGCTAAGCCACAACAGTTGTGTTGGTTTTCTTGCTGTTAATTTTGACCTGATAATATCCAGTATGAATGGAAGACCAACCTCTTGGATGGATGAGTTGCATTTTCATTGTAGCATTTGAGTTGGCACTAGTGAATGCAGAGTACCCTTACAAACTGAGAGCTGGATTTCTCTTTCGTTGGGATATCACTCTTGTCTTCACTGGAGCTTGTTCTTGATTTACCCTGCAGCAAGTGAGAATGGCCCACAGCCCGGGAAAGCAAGCTGAGCAAAAACTACAGCAAGAGAAAGAAACCCTGAGAGAAAAATGCTAATTATATATTTTGACCTTGTTGCATTAGAGATGGCATCACCCACATTAGCCACTATTCATGATCATTCCCCAGGGCCTGAATTGCTTCTGGACAAGGAGAGAAGTCTGGGGCTTTTATTGTGGCTGCCTAGTTAAGTTACAGAATGAAATATATACCATGTAATGCTTTTGGACAAATTCAGTGGTTCTTAGCTGCTTTTGCCTGCCGTTTGTCTTCTGTAGCTGTAAGTAACTTCTGTAGCAGACGACAATTACCAGACCAAAAATAAAATCCTGGCCAGAGGATGGGAGTGAGCTGCCCAAAGAGGGCAGGGGTGGAGCACAGCGTTGCCTTTGTGGAGGAGGAGGGAAGTTGGTCAGTAAATTCACAAAGAAATTTGTTCTACTCATTTGCTTTAAATGTTGGCAGGTGGCTCAGTTGTCTGTGTGCATGACTGGGAGCCAGAATTTGTGTTGCAATGTTGTCCTGCTCAGTGATCCTTTTAAAGCATTCTTGAGTCCCCAGATCTTACTCTTTCGTACCTTGTACAAGGCAAGATTTCTCCCAAATGAGAATTGGTAACAGATTGAATTAAGTCTGCTCGTGCTCTAAGGGTAGGAAGGGAGTGGGCAGAGGCAAGTGGGAAAAGAGGCACTCTGTGAAGAAAGGCAAGAACAAGTTATTTTCTGTAAACCTTCTTAAATTAAATCAGTGCTGTATTTGAGAGGCGTAGAAGAACTTAGTGCCTAGGTGTGAACATGACTTGCACCTTCTGACTGACTCAGTATACATTACAGCTTCCCTTCTTGGGAGAAGTGTTCTATCTACTATGAATCTGGTTAGATTTGTCACAAGGTGTGTTCAGCTGCCTAACCTCATCTTCCTGTAAAAAAACCAAGACTTGCATACGTTCACTTTTGACATAGAGGTGTCTGGCTTCTTTTATTTGTGGACTGATTTTAATGGCATTTGAATGAGGGATGGAGGTCTCAAAGCTGTAAGGAAGTAGGTATCCTGCCTCTGTCTTTTGAGTTTCTTGGGTTTTTAGGGGGTTGGTGAAAGGGTCTTATGTGGCTGTATAAGGCGTCGCAGAATCTGCACAGAGGAGTCCTGTTCTAGTCTCAAAAACCACTTCATTCATCTCTTGAACACCTTCTACACCAAATCCATTGAAAACTGAGCTTCAAGAAGTGCAGGAAATTAATTTGCTTTCCACGACTGAAACCAAAGTTCTTGTTCGTGAGCAATGATCCTTGTCCCAGTGGTGAGTAGTCAGCTTTACCCCAGCCAGACACCAGCTCATTTTGGAGTAAAGAATGACAAGATTCACCATGGTGGTCAGTCCTTCAGCTCTGCTTTGACAAATCACAAACTGAATGAGCAAAACAGGTAGTAGATGGGATGCTGGGCTTCCTTCTTTGGGATTGCCTGTTTGAGCTTCCCAGACTCTGGAAAAGAAACGCACATACAATATAAATTTTAATTTAAAGTAAAACTGTAGCTGTATGGATTAGATCTGCCTTTATCTTTTAGGTGTTACCCTTCCCTGCAAGAAGCCTGTTTAATTTTCATACGTTAAGTGCGCATTGTCCATCTTGGCATCCTAATGGTCTTGTGGTCTGGTCTTTTGTAAAGGTACTGGTGCTGTCTTTCCTGCGTGTAGAACAAGTTGCCTCACAGAGTGTGCCCTCATCTAATTTGTCATCACTTCATCTCATTTTCTAAGACTATATTTTATCTTGTGCTGTTTTCAAACCTGGACAAAGCACAGACACAGTCTAAGCTAATGCCTCATTTTTATTTATTTAAGTCCCATGCTGCCAACTTGACCCATTTTTTCCATTCTACCGACTGTTCAGATCTCGCAGATTAATTAGTCAAGGAAGGCACAGCTGATCCTGGAGCAAAATCCATACCCACACATTCTGCCTCTCTGTGATCCAACCCGCTTGGTTTTTTCCCCATTCTGGGATGTAGGCTGTCAGTATTACACTGCGCTGTAATAGACCTGACTAGCCATTATCATTAGCAGTGGGTACCAGCTTAAAAACCCAGTCATCAAAGAACAAAAATGCTGGCAGCTAAATTGAGAAATCCAGCCAGGAGGAAAACAACCCAGAGCATCAGCCAGACGGCTGCTACTCCCTGTACAGAAGAGGAGGACCATGCAAGGCAAGTCAGCTAAATGTTGCCTGACATTTAAAAACAACTGTTCTGTTGTATCTGAGAACGTTGTTAAGAAACCCCAGCCCAATGCAAATTGCTGTCAGCACGCCTCAAAATGACCACAAACAGGCTGCATCTCCCTTTCCTCTGTGTGTGTGTGTATATACATAGGCAGCCAATTCTTTCATGTATTGTATGGGGGCCATGTCTCTTATTTATTAGAGCCCTAGGATATCTTTAAGCTTGCTTTCTCAAACCTTGGCAAATCCTGTTACACCTGAGAGCCATTGTGCTTGCCGTTTGTGTTCACATACTACTGAATTTATTTTTTTCTCTTTTTCTCTGCCCCCCTCCCCCCTTTTTTTTTAATTCAAAAATGTTATTAACTAGAGCATTAAATGCTGGCCTCCAGCAGGGCCTCTCCATATGTTTACAACAAATGTTTCCTCCATGGAGGGAGGATGTATGTGTGTAAGAGAGCATGTAGATATAATGGGGCAGCTCCCAGATCCAGTCTCGCTGGGAGGCGAAACTCAGGCACTTGAAAATGCTTATCAGTTCAAGTAATTCAGCTGCAAACAGAATGTAACATCTCCTGATGCACCTTTCACCCATGGCAAGGAGAGGACTGCAAGCACGACGACCAGATTTTTCTCCCTTGTGATGCGTGAAGATTGGCCTGTCTCCTGGGGGAGCGCGGACCTTTATTTGGTGCGGCAGAAGCTGCTTTATCAGGCAGGTCGGACTTCAAAGCCAGTCGGACTGACTTGCCCCTCTCCACTCTTCTTTCGATCCAAGTTCTGTGCATAAAACATGTTTCTTATCAAGCCATGATTTGGTCCCCCTGTGAGCAGCTGGGAGGATGTAGAGCATCTACCTTCAGCATTCCTAAACATCTTTCTTTGCTGCTGGCTGATGCAGCGTGGAGGGCTGTGAGGTCACATGGCTGCTGCTAGCCCTGAGCTGCAGTGTTCCCAGAAAATATCCCTTTTGTGTAGGAGGCGGGGTTGGAGACACTGTTGAAAGTGACTCTTGTAATGCAATTCCCATGGTTATCAGTTGGAACTGGGCATCACTGCGTTGTTCCCTAGTGTCAGGACTTTGTAGATTAACTGTTCAGGTAATAGCAAAGGCAGAGTTAATTGCAGCTGTTTTGAACTGAAAATAGCAAATAATATTCATCAGTCATATCCCCCTTTTGGCTTGTAAATAATTTATAAGCTGACCCTTATTTTATACAAATGTGTGGTGCTCACAATAATGTACTTTGAAGGACTTAATTTTTATTTAGTGCATGCTCATCAGCTCCTTCACCTTCATAATTTGTTCTACTGTGGCTGTCACCCAACAGTGAAGGTTTTGTTTCTGCTTCCTGCCCAGCGATTGAAATTTAAATGGAGAGGAGCAAATAGAGTCACAAATAATATGCTTTGGTGCACATTTTCATGAGGAATAATTGTTTGAACTAAAAGCTTTCAGGATTCATTAACTACTGGGCATTTGTGGAAATACTATCAGAGCATTTATGAATAATGGAACGTGAGTGGCTATTGCACGCTGAACTCTGCCCTTTTAGATTATGCAAATATTTGTGACACAATTGTGTATATTGTAGCATCTCCTGAATCACCTCCTCGCTATTGCAAGGAGAGGAGTGGAAGCAAGAAAATCTGGTTTTCCTCCTTAGTTGGTTCATAAGTAGTTGTAAAAACACAGAAAACAATTGTTAAAATTGAATGTGAAATGTTAGAATTAAAAACATTTTCTTTTTTTTTTTTTCCCCTTTTAAATTGGGAAAACCACACTTCCTCTGACCTTACAGACTGGTATAGCTTAAACTTGTGGTATTTGACTTCAAGGTGGGGGAGTAAGACATGCAGCCTGTGCTATAGACCATATGTAGGACACTTCAGTTGAAATTATTTGTTTAGCAAAGTTGTAAATGATGGAAAGTCCAGACCACAATACATATGCTGCATGTGATGAAACATCAAGGTTTTATCAGCATGCCTTTGGGAAAGCTACAATAGTTAATACGTTAGCCATAAGTTATGTAGGCCATTTCAAACAAGTTCAAGTAAAAATAACTCTATACTGTAAGATACCCACTTGTGTTCACAAGTTTTTATATACGTTACGGAGAAACTGCCTTAATGTTCCAAACACGTTGGAAGATGAGGCAAAATGTAATCTAAAGCTAGCAAAGCTTCAAACATGCCTTTGGCTGTATTTCTGTTTATCTGGGCACTATTGATACTTATAGGTAGTTCTATTTCATCTTTCCCCAGAAATTCTTCAATGTTACCTCATTAGTAATTTACAAAAGCTGTCTGGTCTTTGTTCTGGAGCTGCATGGCCTGGTTCTGCCAAAAAAACCCCTGAATTCTGCTAGGATTGGTGTCTGAGGACGTTTTGCAGCATACCTGGTGCATAGGTAAATATTCTGGAGGGATTCAAGTAGTTTGAAGCTGAAAGAAGGGCGATGGGGGGGTTGAGAAGGGGGTATAGAGATGATACCTTTTGCTTGCGTCCAACCCAAAGATGTGCTCGTTGTCGTCTTTGTAAGTAGGCAGAAGTCATGTAATACTCGCTGATAGTGATTGCGAGCCTTTCCCCGCTGAAATCAATGGCACATACTCAGTGGAAGCAAAAATGGGTCAGGCCTTTGGAAACTTGTGTTCTTTAAGGGTTATCCGGAAAGTGTAACTAAGGGCATCGTCTCTTGGATTACTGTCAGATGTTAACAATTAAATATTTTCTTTATATTAACAGTATCTTCCATTTGTTTTCCCGAAACGGTTACAGCCCCCCCCCCCCCCCCCCNGCAAGTATCTTAAGAAATTTCATTTCACTGAGGATGCAATGCTTTTTGAGCCTGATTCACTCGGTTGGTTTTATGGTTTATGGTCTGCTGCGGGGGCTTTCTGTCTTCTGCCCAGCCTAGCATAACTCTAGCTCTGTTGCTTCTGCCTTTCTAAACGTCGTAGGGTTACGTTATCAAGCAGTGCTGCTCTGCTTGATAATGTCAGATGGAAAGTGCTGCAGTTACGACTGTTACGTGCAGTGCCCATGGAGATGCGTTTTCACCTATTTATTTTCCAGCTCATGTTTCCTGGGCATTTTGATGTGATAGACGGTGACTTTCACTTGATGAGGCTAGCTGGTCACTGCTTTGTGTAATCGGGGCCTGGGCTAAACAGTTGGTTAGTTTATTTTCCAATGATCGTTTCCTGACTGCTTTGGTAACTACCTTGTCACGTCTCAGTATTTAATGGTTTATGAAGCACGTGAAATTTTGTAATAACTTCAGGACTCATTTTCATAATACCAATTTGCAGTAGCTAGATAACTATTCGTTTTCACTTTATTGCTTTAATAATTGTTCTACAAGGTTAATACCAGTAGTCTGGCAGCACCAGTGGTGCATTAGCATCTGTTTCTCATTGAAGCACATGTCCTTCTGTCTGGGGGGGCCTGTTCTTGCCCTGAATCAGGGCGTGAGCAGCCTACGGAGGAAGCACATGTGGAAGTATAAATCTTTCTTGAACATTTATTCATTCTTATGTTTTGAAATGGGTTTGGGCACAGGTGAGAGCAGAGCTGTCATCTGTGTGATTGCCCGGGACTTGCTCTTTGCTTCATGGACGGGTAATTCCCCTTTTTCTTCTTCTTTTCATCCCTTCAGAAATCCAAATTTCATTTAACAGCTTATTGCTGCAGAACCGGCAGTGCAACACTGTTCTGAGATTTAGTAGCTCCTAGAAATGATGTTACACTTCCAGTCTGAACTTACTTTCAACTGAAAGTCACTGGAGCACGGTAGACTTGCCTGCTAGGCTAAATGAACCTTCTAATACTCCATTTTTGTTTGTCAGGTAGGTGCTCCCAGTCGCTAATCAAATCGCTCTTCACATCTGCTTTGATAAGCTACAAAAGCTGTTATTTCTGTAAGGCTAATAGCCCGCTAAGGAAAACAACAGGTTAATTTGACAGGATCTTGTTTTTATAAACTTACGTTGGTTGTCTTTAAGACAAATGTAATTCACTTCCTTAGATTAGCTAGAACTGATATTAGGTTGACAGGTCGATAAGCACTCATTCCTTGTGTTTAAATTCTGACATAACATTAGCTTGCTTTGAATCTCCTGGAATGACATAAGTATTCTAAGATTTAATGAAAATAAACAGTATTTTTTATTGCCTCCCCTCAGCCAGCTCTTTTAAAGTCTTGGGTGCAGGTTACTTGCCTTAAAAAGTCTGAATTTAATAACTGATGTTTAACCGCCTTGTATTACTTGTTAAAATTCAAGTATTTTGTGATCATCTGCTGTGGAATGGAAAGTATTTTTGAGCACTTTCTACATTATCACTGTCACTTTTATCATATTTGAAAATTTCTGTAGTCCTTACTTTTGCTGCCTGGAGAACTACTTCTTGTATCATCTTGTTTGAATGTTGCTTTCAAGAGTTCCTGCCCTGTATTTATTGCTATTGGTTTGCTTTTTGGTTTTCCTCTCTTCTGGTTTTCCTCTCTTCTATAGTTTGGATTTTTTTCTTTAAAAACTTAGTCTGCATTTTTATTGACCATGGAATGAACATCAGATAAAATGTTCTAGCCTTTAAGCATGAGGCAAAGATTTCAGTTCATCTTTGGTTTCTAAGTAGTTTTCAAGCAAAGTGCCCTGTGTATTCTGAAGCAAGTTAATACGCATTTACTGACTTAACTGGCACAGGGCTAAGGACCCCTTTATTATCAAAAACATGCTGAGGATGGCATGTATGTCCAAGGGATGCTAATAACTATTTCATTATTATTAATTTTCCAGTGAAGTGATTTAGTAACGGACCTTTACCACAAAGGTAATTTAGCTGCTAAATTGTATCTAAATTGCATGTGCACTTCCACTCTGTATACAGCCTATTAGCACTTCTGTTGAAAACAGATGAAGTGGGAACACATTTTGTAAAGGAAAGCACATTAGAGAACAGAAATTAGTTTAGTTCTGCTTGTGATTGGGGGGGGAAAAACCCATGCGGCTTTCCCCACATGTCACCTGAACTAGTAGGGCTGTTGCTGGTTCATCTTTTCTTTATGGGAGGGTTTCTTTGTGTGACCCACGGGTTATGGATTCAGAGCTTTCAGTGCATTACCGATGGAGCAGCGTCGCTGAATACTTAGCAACAAGCTTTTTCTCTCAAGTGTTTTTAATGAAACAGAAGTCTTCTGCTGCCATCTAATAGGTTTAAATACTATTAAAAAGAAATCCCCTCCATTTCAGTTAATCAGATTTTGTTTGCTACCTCTGATAACATAAGCTTGCTAGTTCTGACATGTTCAGAGGGAGATGAGATCTGAATGTTTAATTGTAAAAAGAAAGGCAGAAAAAAGTGGTTTTTGTGTGAGAAAATGTCCTTTGTGGCTCATAAAACCAAGAAGAGGGAGAAAAAGGGTGCTGTAATAAATTTTCTTCCTTTTAGAGCTCATCTTAAAGCAGAATGCATGAAAAATACTTGTAAATCTACACACAGTAATGTGATCATATTTTCAAAACAGTATAGTTTTGCTTCAAAATTTATTACAGAAATTTGCTTTCTGATTTTTTTTTTTTTTTTTTAAAAAAAGACCTATAGCAAGAATATTGTTCACCAAACACTAGATTTTTTTAACTACCTCCCTAAAGAGCAGCTTTGTAACTCTCCAAGGATTACCATACTGCTGACTTCAGAAAAAAATAGAGAGCACAGAAAGAATTATTTGCAACCCAGGCAATAAGAGAAGAACGAATCCCAAGTGATTGTGGGAACTGCTGACACTGTATTGCCTGGAAACAACATGTTGTTTTGTGCATTTTGGGATTTGGCTGTTGTGTGACACTGAGAGCCTCTTAGGATTGAGGGTAGAGTGAGAGTCCCTGAGCATCTCCAGTGGGCAGGGGGGCACAGCCGTCTCAGCCAGGCAAGGGGTGCCCGGCAGGCATCCACAGCAAGAGTTGAAATTGTCTCTGCCTTGAATGATTAATAGCTCAAGTTTCACAGGTCATCATTTTTTTTTAAATTACACATAGCTGGTGGTAGTTTTATAGCAAGGACTTCTCTGACACTTCCAGTTTACACAACAAGTTTTCCTGTGTTTTAACATTTGCCAAACTGTGACCTTTTAGTCTGGCCTTTTCTGTGTGCAGTTGATGTGTCTTTCAAGCATTTTGTTACTTATTTATCACATATACATTTTGGGTTAAAATGGGTTAGAGGCTGTTGGGAGAGGACTATAAAATGCCAGAAGGGAATTGCCAACTTTGCATTCAGTGGAGAGGCTGGATAATGTTTACTGAAGATTGAATAACCCGGTATAGAATTAAAATGGTGAGGAGAAATATTCAGTAACTCCCTGCTCTGTAAATGAGGCACAGCTGGTAGGGAAAGAAAATAGCCCAGGAATATGTAAGTCTGTATTATATTGTAAATACACAAGGGAGCCCAATTAAAATTGTTCAGGAACTCTTGCTTGACAGTTTGCTTTGAATGTGTGATTTTTATAAACTTAAATGCTCTTTTAGAACAGTAGTTTCTAAACTACTGTGTGTTTTCTAAATCAGTGTATAATATACTTGCTTCAGGGGGAACCTGCAAGCAAGAATTGAGAGATACGTGCAGCTCACATGAGGACTGCTGTCACAAGATGCTGATCTTGCTAACACAGAAGTCCGAGTTGTGCTGGAGGCCACTATGTCCAAAGCCAACACTGATGTATGTAGGTCTCTGGCTGTTGGGAGAGGACCCGTCGTGTGCTTCTTGATCGTACCTGGTGCCTGCAGAGCAGAGAAATCTCAGCTCTGAATTTATTCAGGCAGGTCGTTGTTCTTACAAGCCTGTGTTTTGTAGGCAGTATTGGGAGTGGAAGGTGGATTTGAAAGGGACTTGCCGTGTAGACCTTTGGTGGTGGCAGCAATCGGGTGGTTAGCGTAGTCCAGCCACAGCTGCTTCTACCACTGTTCCATCCGGGGGATGTTTAAAATGTTGTGTGGATGAAAGATGGAGGCCTGGATTGTCCCTATCCGCACAAAGACAGCAGTTTTAGGCACTCCTAATGTCGCAGCTTTGGCAAGACATGGCTGGGCAGAGCCCAGAGGATGGGTACACATGGTGGTTGGCTCCAGCTCCCCAGTAGCAGCGTCTCTAGGCAGTGAACAGGGACTCTGGCTGGTTTGTTTTCCAAGGCTCTGCAGTGACAGGTGTGTTGGGCTATGCCTGTGATAGCTGCAACTGTGTGGGTTGTTTTAAAGGCGACCCCGTCCTCCATTTATGGGTTTCCTTCACCTGTTAGCTGGAAGGGTAGTGAGGGGTGATACTCTTCAAATCATTAATAATACAGAGTGTTGTTATCATAGAATAATATAGAATACGAAAAAAGTATTGTACCACCAACTGCTGTGCTATTGTGTCTTTGGACACAGGATTAGTGAATTGTCCAGATTTCTGACTTTTGTACTCGGTCCCTGAGGTCACGTAGGCCTTGGCCACAAAGGGGAAGTATGTACACGTGTAGATATACACGTGTGTTTTGAAGAAGTAGGTGGTTGCTTCCCTTAGCTACAGTAGAGTTTTTCTCCTCTCGTATTCTTGCAGAGAAAAGTAATTTGCTTGTGATCCAGTTATGTGCAATGTAGTCTTTCAAATGGCTGATTTCTGTAGTCTTATTTTGGTTCGGTTTTTCAAGTGGCATTTTGAAATTGGGTGCCAGTTGGCATTCTGCATAGGGGAACAGAATCATCTGCTTTGTCAATATTTTACCCTGATGTATCTTGTTCAATGTAAGTTGAAATTAGTTGCCTTTTTCTTTCCTCCACAAACCAATTACAATTCTGTCATCTATTTAGGATTAATGCTACTAAATATATCCCTTTTTCCAGATAAATATTCCACTTAGTACACAGGTATTCTGCTTACCCTAGGCTTGTGCATATGCAGAAGTGGCATCAATTTCAATTAAATCCCTCTAGCCAATTGTTATAGAATTTTATGTTTATGTCCTTAGTTTGAGTTAAATGGGGCTTACACTGATGGAGTTTAAATAATTTCCTCACTGAACATAATTAAAATACTGCAAAATCAAGATTACGAATGTCCAGTTGAGTGGGGTTTTTCCCCCCCTGAGTTTTATACTGAGATATTGATACTAGATTTGTTTAAACTTTTAAAATGTGTTAACACGACAAAAGAGTGAGAACCTTTGGTGAAACTGAAGATGATGGGGATGTGGGGAGGAGGGATCAGGAATCTACTCATGCAAAGAAAGATGCTCCTACCTGGGTTTTGAATACCAGGTACTATTCGAATACTTTGGGTATTTCAAGTGGACTGACTTTACTGATGGTGGGAAGGACAGGTTGACTATGTACTCCCCCAACTTTGTGTTCGGTTATATTTTAGGGTAAACTTTTGCGAGGAATGGGATAATAAGAAAATAAAGCTAAGCAATGGCCATTGAAACCAGACACGATTTCAAATGTCACTCAAGTCTGAAGATGCTTGGCTTTTCTAGTAATACGAGATATATATGCAAGTCCCGGATTTATCACTTCCAGAGGTATCACAGCTTGTCAGAACTGCCACTAATTATTGTCCTCTTGTACCATTGCCTGCTGTACTGTCTCACCCCAGGACCTCTTCTGGCCCTGAGACACACGTGGAGCACTAAGCAGGAATTTGTCCTGATTATGCAGTATTGATTCATACAAGCAGGTAAAAAGGAAAATGCTGAAGGCTTTTGCAAGGGCTCATGTCTGTCAAACTCTGTGGGGTTCTGGGTTTCATTCTGTTTTCATTTTGACTGAGTTTAACTCCTTGATACGTTACCTTTTTGGTTTGAGTTCACTAAGTACAAGATTTGGCCCTCAGCCCTGAGTACTTTCCGTTCAAGTGGTTTTTACAAGGCTGTGATCTGAACTCCCCAGTAATCGGTTGCAGTTACCAATATGGAAGATCTGCACCACACCCCAGCCCCCCATGCTGTGGAATGTTAACCCTGCAGATTTTCCATTCATTTTTAGTGTGGTCAAACAAGATGCGGGTAAAGTTTGCATGAAAATAGCCATATATGAATTAGCCATCTGCTCCTAAAGTGATAAAAAGTGATCTAAGTACTGCTGGGGGGAGGGGGGGTGGGAATATTCTCTAATCTGTGTACACATTGGAGAATACTTCTGTTTGGCTCAGGAAAGCACTCAGCGTGAACTCTATCCTACCCAAATACTCTGAGAGCTGGTGTTACACTGAACCATTCATGTGGCAAATTAAAAAGTCTGGTGGACAGATGATATGGTTCTGAGAACTCAATAAAACTTATTACCTACGAGACTGATCTTTCTATTCCAGTGACATATGTGCTGGTAGTTTTGCAACAGCGGGAATAATTAAGAAAAAAATACAATTTTAGTATTTTGAGGCTTCATTTTAATGGAGCAAAAGAACTAGTTTCTGCCTCAATATATGCAGGATTAAGTGGAAACCTTCCCTCCATTGCCTTCCCAAAGAGATGTGAGCTTCCTAATCAAAGTCATACCTCTTAAGCTAAAATGGTGATGGAGGTGTGAATATATTCGGGTAAAACCTTGAGAGGGCTGAAGTAAACAGGAGTGATCAGACTTGCATCGTTAGGGATATGAATTTATCAGTTTAATCTGGAAAACAGCCTCGTTTCATTTAGATGTAATGGTAGCTGAGAAACACACAGTTGGTCTTCCCTGTGAGTTAGCTGATCTTATAAAAATTCTCTATAAGGTGGTTTAAAAACAGAGCAAGTGCTATCACGCATCTCTTGTCCATGAACTAGTGATTATCCAGGATAGGAAACAATAAGGAAAACCTTCAAATACCAGCATACAAAGTAAGGCAGATCCTTGTATAAAAGTTGTTTTGAACGCTGAGGTAAGTATAAAGAGCAGCAATGTAGTAAATAGTAATTACTCTTCAAGAGTGCTTGTCTGCCTCTTCTGCCAACCTGTCTTCCACGTGACCCAGAGGTACCAGTGAGAGCTGAAGAGGTGATGTTCTTCCTCTTCCATTTTGAGGATGTATCTGGAAGTTCAGTCCAGAATAGGAGCACCGACTTAAGCACTAAAAACAGACTAGGGTGCCTGCTTGGTCAGCCACTGTCTGAACGGTAAGAAGCGTTTATAAGGTCAGTAACTGAAACCACTCTATCTCTTTCTGTATTTTTTTCACAAGTGAATGTCAGATAACTTCTTGAAGTTGAAGGTATGGCCTGTCTGTAGGGGAAACCTGCAGAGGCCTGCTGGCAGCCTCCTGTTTCTGGGAGAGTATCAAGTCATTTTAGCTCCATCTTTTTTTAATTGCGGGGGGGGCATAGATCATCAGTGCTGTGAACTAGAAATCTTACTGGATAGTCCTATGATTGTGTATGGGAATTGCAGTATACTTTTAGATCCTAGAAAAAAAGCTTTTTTTTTTGTCATATTAATAGAGGTTTAGGCCTATGCTGGAGCATATGCTTCTGCACGAGTCAGTTCGAAACAATCACCATTATTCAGTATAGGCCTTAAAATCAGTAGGTAATACAAACTCTGGGCAGAATTCTTTTTATTTCCATCTTCATATGCGGCAGTGTTGGGTATACCAAGAGAAATTCTCATTATACATTACTTCTATTTCAGCATTTTAATGCTGGCAGCACAACTATGTGTATCCTTGATCATCATCATCTTCCCTCTGAGCTGAGTAACTTCAAGAAACATTTTGAGTTAATGATGACCTTGCAGTAATAGTGACTCTGCAGTTCTGGTAGCTCTCAATTATACATGTAAAATCACAAAGTGGACTGTAACAAGTATTTTGGGATGTCCCTTTTGTTCTGTTCCCTTACCTTTCTCCCCTCATTTGCCTATATTGTCTTTGGAAGGATAGATTTCCTTCATTTGACTAGTGGGGAGGGCTTTCATTGCTGGATTCTTCAGCAGAATTTGCAGATGCAGTAATTGCCGTGCATGTGGCACCAGCTTCCTTTGTTACTGCCCTGACAGGTTGCTTTTTGGTTGACTTGACTTTGAAGTTCTGAGTTCTCATTTCTAAGAAATTTGTTGTGGGGTTTTGGCATTATTTCTTGTATGTTTATGAAACTTTCCATTCATATTCGCTTCTTGTCACTGCCTTTGCGCTGGCTGGTTACGAGAGAGATTTGGGGTGTTATAAATAATAAAACAGAACGAGACAGATCTATGCCTTGTTCAGTTCAGCAAAGCTCTTGGGAAGCAGCATTCTTATTAATTCTTATCTTTCTGCTGGTGACAGGAGAGGGGGGATGGACGTGCATGGTTAAGGGGATGGCATTGTTGTGTTTTCATCGGTTTTGTCTCAGTGTGTGTTTGAGCAGAGATTGGCGTGAGTTTTCCAGCTCTTACATGGGATCATTGTGGAAGCGGTTCATGTCTGTTAGTTGTGAACAGATGGTAATGCATTATTTTTGGCACAGGGAAGGAAAAGGAGACCTCACATTGCATATGAATAGACATCTCTGGGAATACCAAAACGAGATTGCGAAAGTAAAAGCAGAATGAAACTTACCTGGGGTTTCATGCCTCACTGTATGAGACTTCAGTCGGTCCTGGCTTTATCTGTTGCTTCTGGAAGTTTTTTAAACGTATGGTGGATGCAAACATAGTAGGGCTGACAAGCATGTTTATTTTAGCTAGTCAAAAAGATATTACTTGCAATTTTTGGAGTAGTATTAGAAATGGGCCAGCAAGTTGGGTGAGAGACATAAGAACTAGCTTGGCTATAGTAACATAATTTATGTCATTTGGGTTTTTATTATTAGTGTGGTTGGGACTGTGTTTTATTTGCTGTCGTGTTACTGCCAAACAAAAAGACCATTTCTGAAGCCCACGCATGGGGAAGCATAAGGAGATGCTACTGTGCTGAGATCAGTGTAGTAACTGCTGGAAAGAACACGTTACAAACTTACCTGTATTTAGTTTTTCTTAGCAAGTAGCATCTTCAAGGAAGTATTTGAAAGCAGTAATGTGGTTCCTTACAATTATGGCAGCTCCTCTGAAACATTAGTGACCGTGTGAGGGAAAGCAAAAAAAAAAAAAAAAAACTGCTTTGAAAAAAGGCGGGGGAAAAGGGGAAAGTTAATCCCTTGCTGCAAGATGAGAGGAGTGTGAATTCATCAGTGGAGGGATGCACAGAAGTTCGGTTGATGTGCCAAAGTGCTGGTCAGTTTTTCTTGTTTGTACCAGTCCTTGGCTGGAGGTAGATAGCCAAAAAGGAAGTCTGCGTCTATTCAAGGACAGGGAGAAGGATCCTGCAATGACTGGGACTGATGAGATTCCAGACAAGACCTGTACCTGTAAGCACAGAGGAGCCCAGGGTGTGCGAGGTGCTATTTGGGTGGGGAAAAATAGAAAAAGGTATCAATCGAAAAATGAGGCATGGACTACAGGTGAGTAGTATAATGTGAGGGTGGTTGCTGACTGACTGAGAAATGAGGCTGCGGGGAGTTGGGAGTAGAGATCAGAGTTTTGCTTTATGCATACAGACCCTGTGGTGAAAACCCAAACATCTGCAAGGAGCAACCGAGAAGCAAGCTGATTCTTCTTCACCATAGGAAGCTTTGTGATTCCTCCATCCCCACACACGTGCCTCCCTTGCTCCGTTTCCCACCCTATTCACTCACTGTTCAGCATTCACTCTAGCTCTCAGGCTGTGTGAGGAGGACTGTAATACAGCTGCCTGATGACCTGCAAAATAAACTGCACAAAGCTCTATGGAGAGGAGCAAACCTAGGGAGTGAAAGAACAAGACCAGGGGATTTTGAAATTGGGGTTGTTGAGCATTTAGGATGAGTGCTTGAAGGGCCACATCTTAGGAGGTGAGTGCAGTCAGCAGATGGGGGAAAGTCTGAGGAGCTGAGGAACGTCAAGAGAGAATACATCCTGGGTGAGATGTGGCACTATAGGTTCATGCCATCCAATACTGGACTCTGAGTACAAGGTACTGATACCTGCTGATACCTGCGTGTGCTGGTTTTGGCTGGGATAGAGTTAATTTTCTTCACAGTAGCTAGTATGGGGCTATGTTTTGGATTTGTGCTGGAAACAGTGTTGATAATACAGAGATGTTTTTGTTACTGCTGAGCAGTGCTTACACAGAGTCAAGGCCTTTTCTGCTTCTCACCCCACCCCACCAGCGAGGAGGCTGGGGGTGCACAAGAAGTTAGGAGGGGACATGGCTGGGACAGCTGACCCCAACTGACCAAAGGGGTATTCCATACCATATGATGTCATGCTCAGCATATAAAGCTGGGGGAAGGAGGAGGAAGGGGGTGACATTTGGAGTTAAGGCATTTGTCTTCCCAAGTAACTGTTATGTGTGATGGAGCCCTGCTTCCCTGGAGATGGCCGAACACCTGCCTGCCGATGGGAAGCAGTGAATGAATTCCTCGTTTTGCTTTGCTTGCACGCATGGCTTTTGCTTTACCTATTAAACTGTCTTTATCTCAACCCATGAGTTTTCTCACTTTTACTCTTCTGATTCTCTCCCCCATCCCACCTGGGGGGAGTGAGTGAGCAGCTGTGTGGGGCTTAGTTGCCAGCTGGGGTTAAATCACGATACTTTGGAAGCAAAGTATGAACTAAGACAGAAAACCAAGTATATTAGAAACCTTCGTTTTCTTTGTGTTTAATAACTTGCATTTGGCTTCAAATGCCAATCACTTAAGCTCCCAACAGCATTCTCTCAGATTGAGGAATTAAAGATTCGTGGGGGAAGTCTCTTTGTATTCTCATGGAGAGTCCAGCCTGGGCATTCAGGGCTGAGTGATTGCTCTCCAGCACAAAGCCTCAGAGGTTCTGAGATGTGTGTGGTGCCTGGTTCCCTGTAGTTTCTTAGTTGTCTGGCTTTTAGTTTGTTTAAATAAAACTTGACTTGCAGCATGAGAAAATTGTTTCTTGGATGCATTTTTAATGAGCTCTTCTATGGTTGGTGGGGACCCAGAGGTAGTTCAGTGTCTTTTGCTCAGTGCTGCTGATCCTTGTCAGAAATGAATATTTGACAACACTTAGTGATTTTAAAAACCATTGAAACACTAATTATATCTTTTATTTTTAATTCTATTTTACAGTGGTAGGTTGGGTTTGTTTTGAGTCACTGCCACTTCAGCTTTGTGCTGTGCATTCCTTCACAGAGCTGATGTGATAGCAAATGTTTTCAGGTCAGATCAGACTAATTAAATGCTAAGACACAATTGTACATGAGTGTCTGAGAAGGTCAGCTCTGAGGCTTGCCTTTAGCCTTCTCCTGAGAGAGTAATTATATCGTATCTCACTCTTCAGGCTAAAGAGTACTGCTCTGTTACCAAGCCCGGTCAAGTTAATCGTGCTGCTCTGAGCAGACATGTAAACAAGGGTTGTACTGTGTATAAAGAAGATTTGGCTCTTCTTGTGCAGACCACTTAAATAAAACAGCACTTAGTACGTGCAGATGTCTATATTAACTTTTGACACAAGTGAGCTATTGCCTTTTAATTCTCTTGGTCTTAATGTAATGTACTCGATTGTCATAAGGCATCGATATGCTGAGATGGTAAAAAATGATGCTTTTATATTTTTATTACAGTGTGAGTAATAAAAAAGGCTATAAACCAATAACTTTTGTTTTAAGTTGTTTTTCTAAATGGCAAAAACTGTTCACTCTAAAAATAATCAAAATTACAGCACTGTGAGTTTACAGCAACGAGAGCTAGGCACATGTTTTAACCCTTTGATGAATGCACCTTGCAGTTTAGTTTGGGTCCAAGTGACTTAAAAGCTGAAATAGAGATTTGATTTTGCTAGATTTCTTTGTAGCAGGTATAGCTTGATTTGATCTTAAAGATAAGAGGGGTGGGGGGAGAGTTAATTTTGGAACCAGAGGCAAAATTTTTTTGGACCAAAAAGACTCATTCAGGATCAAACTGGAGGGCTAGCAGCTGGGGAAGGGGCTGGGGTCGGGAGCTCCAATATCACCCTGAAAACTTTCAGTGACAGAGCCTATCCCAGAGCTGGGAAGCTGGGAAGGCCACGCAGGCTCTTCCAGAGGCAGACCGGACCCACACCAGGGGTGGCTGTACTAGATGACCTTTAAAGGTCCCTTCCAACCAAAATCATTCTATGATTCCGTAATTTTATAATATTGGAGGAACCGAGAGAAGAGCTTCCTTTGGTTTCAGAATATCTTAACTTATGAAGACTTGCTGGCAGTCAGATGGGCTGAAAACCACCAAGCTTTTTAACCAGCCATTTGAAATACTTTTGCACATCCAAATGGGCATATCTTTAATTAACTCGCTGTTGCTTATGGCGAGCTTGTTTCTTCCCTCCCTTCTAAGTGATGCACGATCAAGAGGGAGGGACTACATGGTGATAGCTCCCGGTGATTTTAGTGCTCTGTGAAAAATCTGGAAATCTCTGGGATGCTGCATTGTAAACAAACACTGCCACTCACATCCCCTCAGAGTTTAAGAGCACTCTGTCCGATTGCTAACGTGCGGGGTGGATTTACACTGATATATATACTGCTTTCAGAAAACATTTAAAGTTTCAAAGCACTATCACTTCCGTGCAGATTCTGTTCACCTATTTTGGGTCTGCATTTGGCCCAGGTCTGAATTTTGTACAAACTTTACCCAATGCTTTACATATTGAGTTAATTAAATGCATGTAGTTCTACGGCTGTCACTGGTGCTGTCTGGACAGAGGTATGTGTTTATAACTTGTCCCTTTTTTCTATGATGAATGTGACAAATACTGGTTTTGGGAGGGAGTTGGTTGTTTTTAAGCACAAATTCAGCTCATTTGACCAACTGGAAATAACAGGAGAGCCAAGGTGCACAAATCTCTGTCTCACTGGCTCAGGAGCAGAAGCTCTGTGCTTTTGTCTTTCCATTAGGCAAAGAAAGGCAAATTCTCACCTGGTGTATGTTGACACAGGCTCTGAAGTGAGTGAACCTTTCCAGTGATCTCTGGTTCATACAGTGTAACTCTGTGATAACTGTAGGCAAACACAGATGGTCGTCATTACTTCCAGGGGCCCCAATATCTAAGCTTATCAAAGTGTGGAATGATAAAGCTGGTTCTTGATCTCTGGATCCTAAAGATCGACAGGAGTAATGACTGCATCCAGACCTCCTGTGACAGTGGAGAGTTGTATGGCATTGAAAAAGTCTCCTGGGTGGCTGTGCCTAGGACTTTGTGCTTGCATCAGCAGAATTTGGTGCTATTATTTGTTTCTGCACCAAAAAAGACATTGAGGTCTTTGTTGTGAAGACCTTGGATTCTAGGAATGCAAAGCAAATGAAATAAATGAATAAGAAAATAAAAATGACACAAATATAAACTGATGTGGTGGGAATTGACCTTAAGCAGATCAAAACCCTTTTTATTTACATGAAAATACAGAGATCAGTCACTGAGAGCATTTGTCATGACTGATGCTGTATTTGTTTCAGAAGGCAATATGACTTACTGTCATGAGTGCCTCAAGCAAATCTCTCTTGTTGCCAAGTTTGGCTTCAGTGTCAGTAGTTTGCTGATCACAACGAAAACTCTTGTTTGGAGTTGCCTCTACCACGTTTCTCTTCAGTGCTATGATAGAGCTGGGGCTTTCGGAGAGATTTGAATGGAAGTACTATAGCAGGCAGCGACTCGAGGGAGGCTTTCTGGGAATGGGGAAACACAGAAAATAGTACCCGAGATCCTTAGACTTGATGGCAGATTGGAGCAGACGAGAGATCAGGAGACTCCAGGAAACAGTCTGACAGCCAAGCATTAAAGGAAGGATAGGAAGCTTTTGCTTGGTGCAAAAACACACTGAAAGGATGATGTGGTCAGCAAGACTCGCGTGGAGGCACTGGTGCCTGCATTCAGTGTGAATCGGAGGTGATGGCAGTGTTGGGGAGGGCAGAGAGAAGGAGGCTGTGCATCACTTGGGGTGAAATACAACATGATCTAGTGCATTCACTCTAGAGAAAACCTTCCCAAGGAACCAGGAGGTTTTATATTGCCCACAGGGTGACGGCAGTTTCATCTGCCATCCAGAGGAAATCCGTTGGAAATTTCCTCTCCAAAACTGGAAGAAGCAGGTTTGTGTGCCTTGCCTGCCTGTAGACCAGCTGTGGCTGTGCTGCGGCTTTCAGGGTGGTTTGTTTACCCCGTAGAGATGACTCTGTAGGAGACATTAATGGAAAAGGACTTGAAGGAATAGTTGTGCTTGGGGTTTGCAGGAAATTTTAAGTTTTTATTGGTCAGAAGTGGCCAACTGTATTGCAGAGGTGGCTTTCTGAAGGCAGGTGGAGAAACACAGGTCAGTCAGTAGTGGCTACCCTGGAGTAGATGCAGTTACGCTCTTGGTGGTGGTCTCAGCTACGGGTGCAAGGATGTGAGGCGACATTCTGCAAAATCTCCGCAGTACATCAGTTGGCAGGTTCACGTGCTTCCTTTGAGTAGTTTTGTTCTCACTGAGCCCAGACTGACAGTTCCAGCTATTATTTTAATGCTGTGCAAATAGTCTTTGTATTTCAAAGTGGGTTTTAGATTTTAACAACAGTTCTTTCTGCAAGAGCTGGTATTTCTCAGTGTTCTTGCAGCATCCAAAATGTCAAGCCCTTTGGGAAATAGCAAGCCTAATGTACAGTGGTCAGTGCTAATTAAACTTCTAAATATTTCCTCTTGTGTCAGAGCATTGAAAATTCTTTGCTTTTGTTTAACTTGCTTTGTGATTTCCATGCTCTGATTACTCCCCCAACACTTCCCCCCCTCATTTGCTTAATGTATGCCATAACCAGAATACTTGCTTCTCTGTGTAGAAAACATACTGTTTCTGGGGGGGAAATGCAGAACGTGTAACCAAAGTGCTTGCCTCTTCTTAATTATATTTGGTTTTTATTTTAACTATTGTTGTTACTGCTGATAATTGTCAGGTGGTCTCAACACTCGCTGCTTAAATAGTGAGCTTTTTTCAGTATTGTTGGAGAGGGTTGCTTAACACAAACAGAAAAGTGATTCTTTGTAATCCAGTGTTAGCTTTGGAGTCAGTTTGTGCTTTGTGGAACTGGCAGACTGACTTACAGCTTTCTATTGCTTCTTTTTGGTGTTTTGGCAAAGAACACGTCTCTGGCACACTGGGCAGCCTGTCCTTCCTGTATGGGAGGCTGATCTGCCTGAGAAATAGACCTTTTTCTATTCTTCTCTACAGCTGCTCTCAGCCTGACTTGCTCTTAAACTTGTGGAGACTCTTTCAAAGACCCGGTCACATTATTCAGAGCCAGCGGCCTGGGGGGTAAAGTCATCCTGGGCAGCTGTGAGAGGTAGCCACCTCCACGTCCCTCTGCTTGGGAGTGCTCCTGCTTTTCCACCCCCATGAGGGTCTGGGGGATCTACAAGTTTCCTTGTTACTCTGTAAGGATGCAAGTACTAGAGCCTGGCCATGTTTCTCTCTCCCTTTGGAGACTTGGAGGATTCAAGGACACAAGTGTGTCACTGGTATTGCGCATCTGTGTGTCAGTGCTGTGGGATGATTCCTAGTGTGTGTATCCCTACTCTGCAACAAATGTGAAATAAAACATTGGCTTAAGTGTCAGCGAAGGAGCCCTAAGTACCCACGGTGAATTTTAGTACATTGAGACAGCTGCTATATCTGTTAGCTGGAGCTATGTAATTTTCATGAGATCTTCAAAGGCCTTTTATATAGCCTCAAGCAGCCTTTACTTGAAGTTGTGTTTCTTCACCTAGCTTTATTTCAAAGAGGATGACTCCTTTTAGGGTGGTGGCAGCCAGCACTCGTGGGAAACTCCTGCCCTGTTGCAGTATAGGATCTTCCTCTAGGCCTTTGTGTTTTGTTCCTGAGAGGTAATATAAGCTGGCACTGAAGAGAGGGGGCAACAGTGAGTGCAGATTGCTGGTGTAAAGCCTGCCCATCCCAATTGTGAAGGTTGGCAGAAAAGGCACTGAAATGGAAGCTAGAGAGTGATTGGGTCTCCAGAAGCGGTGGTCGTGGAGACTAGGTAGAAATAATGACACTCTGTTAGGATCACAGTGAAACAAGGTAAAGCTACACCAGCTGAGCAGGCTGTTGCTCATCTGACAAGCAGACATGGCATCTTTGTGCTAATTTGGCCCATCCTGCTAGGTAGAGAAATGTTCTGGCATAAAATGCAATGAAAAGAGCCTGTGTCTCAGCCCGTGAGACCACAGTGTTTGAGCAGTTACCAATATTATTGTTCTTTATTTCTGTCCTTTCAAACCGCTAGAAGGCATGACTGTTAATTTATAGGCTTGCTCTCCCATTTGCTTATGTCTGATGTGTAAACATGTATGTGTTTGGAGCAAAATGGAAAGGGGGAAGTCCAGGAGAAAAAACAATCCTGAGTTTTGAAATTTGGAAGTTCAGTCTCATGGATGATGTCTGACTTTCAGCAGCGAGCTTTGTCATGATCCAGCACAAACAGTAATAGCGTTGATCTTATCATGGCTTCTTTAGTACTTTTTGAATTAGTCCTCAAAACTCTTGAATCTATGATTGCTAAATGAAAATTTTCTGGGCCCTTTATGCATGTCACTTAATCTCCATCTGTTTCAGTTCAGAAGTATGGAAATCCATTCCAAATACACAAATGGTATGGGGGTCTACAAAATCTTTTTAGGGAAAGGGATATATTTGAGTGTGGAAGCTTAACTGCTCTTTTAAGTCCCTGCTAGAAAATTTGTCACTGCCACTTCTTTGAATCAGAAGAGAACAATCTGTATTTTCTGAGATTCAGCAAATCCAGAAGATCGGCAGTCTGCCTTCTCTCTCTCTCAGGAAAATGATGTGACACTATTCCAAACAAGATGAGCACTACGAGCAAAGCATAATTGGGATCCCAGTGAAAGCCAGTCATTAAAATCCTTTTACATCTCAGGATCTCCTTTATCATTGTATATTTGTACTGTGCTTATTCCTTTATGCTGAAAGACAGCAAGGAGGAAAACCCCTCTGGTCTGGGACTGAGAGTCTGCAGGCAGCACCGCTCTGGTTAGTAGATGTTTCTGTCCTCGTTCCTTTCCATCTCACTGTTTTGTATGTGACCCTTTGACATTTGCATATGGCAGGAGTCAGAGAAAAGATGGTGAAGGATTTAGCCTGAAGGAAAATAGACTCTGATAAGAAAATGAGACTTTCAACCTGGGATATGTGCACACAGTCTGATGTGGGGAGGCTGGCTGGCTCTAGTTATTATTCACTGTGGATATGTGTGACACAGAAGTGATGGTCCCTGTCTCATGGCAGTGAGACGGTCCCTGACGGTCCCTGAAAGACTGGGACATCCCTGGCATAGAAAGAGTTTGCATGGCAGTAAACTCTTCTGTGTGAAAATGAAGTATTTGAGACGGTGAACAGCATAATTCCCATAGCAGTTTGCAGCTGTCATTTCCTAGAAAGTAGGATTCCCCCCCACCCCCCGTTCCTTCACGGGATGAGAAGGTAACCCGGGCGTTAAGACTTGTTCAGCTAAAGACTCAGTGCCTCTGTACTTCTCATTTCCAATTGTTTTCCTTCGGATGATTCAGAAAACATCTGTGTTAGTGTTACTCTGTTGTGGTCCCCTCAGGCTTGCTGAAGTCTCAGGAATCATCTTCTGGGCTCTGAGTCACTAGTGCAGTTCTGTCTTTTGATCTTCAGCACTTCCTTCCTTAATTCTACGATTTAGACTTTATTTTAACATTTTCTGCAAGAAAGACTCCATGATATTGCTAGAGTTCACTTAGGTGCAAAACGACACTACATATTAGAAGAAAGAATTGGGAAAAGGATTAAAAGTAAGAAGAGTTCGCATGTTTGCATTACTTGGATCTTTTGTCTTATTGCTGCCCAAACAGAAATGTCTCCAGTGGCTATGTCTCAGCAAAGAACAAAATCAGGAAATCTTTTTCTTAGTCTTTCTTTCTGATGTACACACTCATGTGTGTGCCCATACACATGCGATCTAGGAACTTAATAGATTTGTTGGTGATTAATAACTGTTAATTTTTATGGAGGTGGCCCCCAAGGGAACTGTCATGAAGAATTAGGACTTTGTAGTTCAGGACCTCATGCGGGCATGTGATAAGGGTAATCTTTGTCCCAGAGCTGTGACTCTGCTGGGGTGGGACAGGGTACAGGGACTGAACGACACAGGCAAGTGGTGGTGTTTGGAGAGTGGAACAGAAGAGAACAGAGAATGAGAGGTTCACATTAAAACCGAGTTCTCTCCTAATCCCTGTGTTTTCTGTATTGGTTTTAAATCGGCTTTAAAGGTAATGCAGACGTTGCTAATTTTGAGCCTTTCCATGTAAAGGAGGCAGCCAGGGAGATGAAGCCAGTGGCCATTATCCTTGCTTTGAATCCCCAGCTAGATTGTTCCTTCTTATAACCTGTAATGACTTTTCCTTCTAAGATCAGCTCTTCTTCTTCGTTTCCAGATTCAGCAATGCGGCTGGTTTTTGAATCCTTTATGCGCTGCTGTATTGTGCTAACGCAAGGTTTCTCCTCCTCCATAATCTCCCTATTACATAATATCACCATCCATCAAAGTGTTGGTGAAAGGAAGCAGAATTGTGTTATGTTTCCATGTTTGTTGCAGAAACCTAGTTTAACTTAAATAGATTTAGCCAATTTATTTTTTATTTAAATTGTCTATTGCTAGTCAACTTAATACCTTATACAAATAATCATTAAAGCAAAACCATAGGATAAACTTGTTGTGTAAGCAAAGAATGGAAAGTATTCCAACCATTAATGAATTAACCTGTTCAAGGAATAATTTCCAGAACCTTGTAGCATATTAGGAAAGGCTTTGAAGTGAATAATAGTGCTGCATATTTGAGAAAATGTATTTTCCTTGCATCAGGGCTGCATGCCTGATGGGATTTCTTGACATGGGTATGAACACAGGACTGCTATAAGGGAGCGTAGCTCAACTTAGATCTGCAGAACTGCACCTGCCACAGTGGATTCGATCCATTACATCTCCACAAACGTGCTTTTCATTTTGTTTCTCACCCAAACCTTTCTTGTGAGTGGCATTCAGGGCTCCATCAGGTACCTTGTTATTGTATTAGAAGTATGTCTAGTTCTCAAAAGCATTTTTTTAGTGCTGGAAGGGACCCTGGCATCTAGACTGAAGTTCACTTATATTTGCTTGCTCTTCTGTTCTAAAGAGGAAGGGATTTTGCTTGGGATTTTCCTTTCTCAACCAGCCCAAACAGCACTTTCTGGGTTAGGGGAGACTCCACAGCAGTAGAAGAGGAGGAATCCCCTCTTCCCTGAGAGAAGAGCTGTGACTTATGTTCTCCTTGCTTCTGAATGGTTTTAGGGATAAAAGAGCTGGATCCTAAAATAACAGTATCTGCCTAGAGATATTCCGTAGCTCCACTGCACTTTGAGTTAAATCATTGTTCTGATGCTGGGTACCTTGTCCCAGCCTTAGATGCAGCACTGCCTTGATTGTGCAGGAAAGGTCAAACTGGAGGAGATATGTGGAAGGGGGAAGAATTCGAGCCTTTGTTTCTGCTGTCTTATTTCTCACGTATTTCATTTAAACATGAAAAATAGGTTACTTCTTGCTTTAAAGGTCTTCTACAAAGCTGTGAGTCCATGAACAAGCTCAAGTACTTTGGCTAATATTTCAGTGAATCTCTCTCAAACTCGAGATGGAGCAGGAGACCCAAGAACTGGCAGGGAGAGGTGACCAGGCTGGTTATGCATAAAATACTTGGGTACCTGCCTGTANTGGACGAGTCTGGTTATGCATAAAATACTTGGTTACCTGCCTGTACCTTCGATAGCCAGGAACTGGTGCATTAAAAAAAGCTCTCAAAGTAACACAATTGAAGTCAGAGGCTGATATGACTGTTGTGATAGAGAAAAAATGCTTTGGGGGAAAAAGGAAAGAGCATTTGGAGTGGTGAGAAGACTACTGAGGGAGAATTGA
>VYZW01036293.1:80658-107527 GCA_013401315.1 Balaeniceps rex
GGGAGGAGGAAGCACTAACCTCAGGTCTCCCTGAATTCCCCAGATTTCCAGTGAAATCTGATTTCTTTGGTGCTCAAATAGCTGCTGCCATTAGCAGTAGGCTGAGGCTTCTGACAGCTCTTTTAAAAAGTAAGTTTTAAAAATTTAATGTGTCATTTGGATTCATTTGTATTGTTAAAAATCAGGCCATTCACTGCCTTTGCTGCTGCAGAAGGATGGCCTGCTAGCATGGCTCATAAGACACCGGCAAAGTTTCTAACAGGGTGTCACAAAGACTGAATATTCTTACGTGCTCAGTCCTGACTTGTTTTGTGTACAGCTGTTTGAGTCAGTTTTGGAAACTCAAAGTGGAGCACGAGTTTCGATTCTTCAGAGAATGACATTGCAGAAGTGTCTGGGAGGGTCTTCCAAGGTGTGGGAGCCACAGGTAGCTGGAAGGTTCTCTGCATATTGTACGTGCATCCTTTGGTCGTAAGGTTGCACTTCTTGTCCACTCAATCTTTGAGTAAGTAAACAGTAACAGGCACTTGGGCATTATAAACAGTGGCCATGTATGTGTTCATTGGCTCGTAAGCAAATCGTATCTCCTGGAAAACAAGGAGCTATAACCACATAAGTAATATTTCTGAGTTTGAGGGTGCTTGGAAAGGTGTATTTCTGCTAGACAGGTGGTTGTAGCAGTTGAAGAGTTGCATACTTCCCAAATAACTGAGGTCATAACAGCTATGTGTGTGTATGCATATGTGTACGTGTGCAAGCTCACGCATGCTACAAGATTGATTTCCAGCAAGCAGGTTTAAAACTTTTCAGGAAGTATTATGTTTTCTGCTAATGAGTTGTTCCCCTTTTAAGGTGTATACAGTGCTGTCACACAAAATAGTGACCAGCCTCAATGCTAAAGTTTGCAGCATTTTGTACCTGTTAGCAGCTGTATAATGCTGTTTGGGTAAGACATCTTATTTGCCATGCTGCCTTCTGCCATGTTTTGAATGAAATCTTTCAAACTAATCAGGAATGAACTACTTGCTAATCTTCAAAGGGAGTCTTTTAAAAAAAAAAAAAAAAAATTGCTTTAGGAAATGCTGTTAAACATTGTTTGTGTCTCTGTTTTTCTCATCCTTTCCCCCGGGCAAAAATCAATATTCCTTCGTACTGGCAAAAGAGTGTTGGGCTATGGCAGGTGTTGGCTCTCCAATACATACAGCTGGAGGAGGAAAGAGAACTGACTATTTGGGATTGATCTTTTCTCAGAGTTTCAGATGAATGCGGTATTATTCCATCTCCATAGGCTTTTTGGTGCTTTGGCCTCTCATAAATAGATTAGAAGCAGCTGAATTTTTTGTGCAGGTAGATTGACCTCTTGCTTGTTCCTTACAAATCATGGGAAGGTTTCTAGAGCATCGTAATACTTTTGGATAAAAGGCTGTATGTGTTCAAATGAGAGATTCCAATGTTAGTTGTCTAATGCACACAAATTTAAATAAAAATGGTTATTTTAGAGCTGAATTAGAAATAGTAAGACATCACCTTATTTAGCATCTTTCTCTTCTGAGCTTGACTTTGAATTGTTGTCCTTGACATGGAATATATAATAATTCCCTACCTAGCTTGCCCTTGCTGCCCGTCCCTGTGGGACAGCCTGGAGCAAGTGGGTGATTCCTAAAAGGTTTCAGTAATGTATGAATAGCATTAAAGTAAATGCAGGTAAAGTTTTAACCTTTCAAATCTGTAAAATTACAGATGCACACATTCTGGAAAAGGGGTTGTGATTTATAGGTGCCCTGGGGGCAGGTAGGGAGCATTATGACTGTTTGAATGTGGTGTTATGATACTCTTGATTTATTATCTTGTTATAATATAGATTGCAAAGTGTTACAGTGTGGGAATGGCATCTCACCCTGCTTCTGTCCAGCACCATACAGCATTCGGTTGCGACATGAGAGCTGCTGAGTGTGGCTGTTGGCAGAGTGGTCAGCTTGGAGACATCTGGGATGTAGCTGCTCCAGAGGAGGTTTGTCCCTGCAGAGAGCAGGTTTTATAACCGACAGGTTATATGTGAATCCGGGGGGGGGCGGGGGGGGGAATGTGGAGACTGGCCCGAGTCCCTTTTTTTCCCCCACCTCTCCCAGTTTATTCTGGAGCTGGCAACGCATTGCTCCAGAGGAGCAGAGGTGGTGGGCTGATGTGTGTGTGCTCACATGCTTGTTCCAGCTTGTTTTGGGATTTCTTCCTGGGAACATCTGGGGTCTGGAGAAGGAAGGAAACCATGGGGCAATGCAGCCACAGAATATGGGGGTTTGGCCCCTCAGGTGTCACTGATTTAGGACTCTGCTGTGTCCTTGAAAGGCTAGAGGGAGGTTTTAATTTTTTGTTTTTCACTTTCATTGTTATAAAATATTTTATTGATTTATAAAAAGAAGATCACAAAAATGTAGACTAATAATAAAAGGACTAAGCTACAAACTAAAGCTTCACCCTGGCAGCCTCTTTGCTGTATGAATAAAAAAAAGATTCTGCAGTGTGGCAAGTTGTACAGTAAAATCGCACTAAGAAACAGCAGTGAAAACAACTAATAAAAACTGATGTAAACATCCAGTTTTAAGAATGAATTCAAATAAAGCAGAAAACAATGCATGCTTTTCAAGGTAGTGATTGGGAAGGGGATGGAAATATCACTGCAGGCTGTATATTTTCCAAAATTTTATGTTTGCATAAATCAAATTTAAGGAGTCTCTTATTGCTGACTATGGAAAAATATTTCAAATTGTAATTTTGTTGTGTGTGTTTGTTCTGAATGCTTTTATTAGTTTTTAGATAATATTGAATCTCTTAAGGATAGGCCTGAAGCTGAAATAATTGCAGATTTTCTATTGCTCTGCTCTTTAAAAGCTTGTCAACCATTCTGGTCTCAAAGCAGAAAAGCTGGTCCAGAGAAAACTGGACTGTGACTGCAGGGGCAACAGCAGGTGTCTATAGCTTTCCACTTTTCTTCTTGTTTTACTGCAGCTAAAACACGGAAGACGAGATTTTGCTCTCCTTTTGAGCTTACGTAAATTCAGGTTAAGCCATTCGGAGAGCTCTTCCAGGCTATGTTTGGAAGCACAGCATGACTTGGGGAAGCAGGAGGTGTTTGTCTTCTGACTTGGATTTTGATCAGTGAGGATTCTTGAGAGGATATAATTTTGAACAGTATCCTCTAAGCAGCCAGTAGCAATCATTGGTTACATTTTAAATATTAGTGACTGGTCTCCATTTGGCCTTGGATGGCTTGTGGAGAGGACGATGAGGGTTTGATCTAAATCTTGAGCCTGTATTTGAATTGAGTTAGCAAAGGACTTAGTGTTTCCACAGAAAACTGGCGTGAGCCTGAAGACTTCTAAGCAACTATTTATAAATATATCTGTCTCCAAAATAACATGCCCTTGTACATAGTGCATCTGGCTTTAGGGGAGAGTCAAATTTATTCTTCAGGAGACTGCCAGCAAAGCAGTAAATCTTTGCTATGCAGGACAGGTCACTGTCAGTCCTTAATTTGGATTTGGGCACTCCGGTGTGTTGTAGCCTTAGACCTGTGGCTGGTCCTTGCTCACTCTGCAGCAGCCTTGTAGGGATCGTGAGAGGCCCCTGTCCTGCATGTGGGAGGAGCACAACCCCTATGGGTGCAGGACCCAGAGGTTGTGATACTTACAGCCTGAGTCCTATACTGCTTCCAAGCGTTACATGCATTTACCAAGTTTAACCCTTCATAAACAGCTATTCCACTGTTAGCAAACCTTGACTTAGTTGCTTCCATGGAAAAAGAAAAAAAAAAAAAAAGGAAATCAGTGTAAGGCGGTGCCGTTACATAATGAAGGTAACCTGGAGACACAGATGCTCTGAAAGTCCCCTCTGTTCTTTTCTATTCCCAGGGACAATCAGCTTATTTTCATTTTAACAGCTTACTATCAGTTCCGACCCTTTTAAAATTCACCTGCCAATTGAATTATATGACAGGACCTAGCTGACCCAGGAACAAAGTGAAACATTCATATCTTCATAATGAACTGCCATGGACCAAGAGCCGAGAAGAAAAAAGGAAAAGAATGGAGCCAGCTCTGTGAGAAAGAAAACTTTTTTTTCACAAGGCAGGGAACAGAAGCTTTCTTACTAAAATATTGTAAGTGGCTTTGCTCTGCTATCTGTTGGCAGCTTCACATCCTTGAATCGTTTATCCTTTCATGAGAAAGGAAGTTTGCAAGTTGGTGTACATTCATGCACAGGCCCCTTCCCTTCTCTAATAATTGTTCTGCCAACCCACTCCTCCCTTCCACCTCTCTCCCAGTAAAGAGCTGAAGGCAGGGGAGGGAAGGATGGGTGAGTCTGTGTGTTACCTGCTTCTGCTGGACATGTGAATGCCTCTGCCCATCAGAAGGGAAACGCCTGCTGGCCAGTGGCTGTAGTTTCAAGGAACAGGACTGTTAAACGTAGGGCTATTTGGAGAAACTTCTGCCTTCTAAATTTTCCAGCTGCATTTGCTCCATATATGATGTCAGTTGGGGTTTGGGTTTTTTGTTAGCTTTTTGAGGGGAGGGGTGTGTGGTTGATTTTAGACATCTGTCCTCATTAATAATTCATTTCATGATAAATCGCCACATGCATGTCCAGGGAAACCTGTTAGGTGATTACCTGACCTGGGATTGAGCTGCTGTTGACTTGGCAATGGGTTTAACTATGTATTCATTATTTTGCTTATTTTTTTTGCCCATAACAGCCAAAGAAATGTGTGAGAAGTGAAAAGCATCAAAGCCAGTGTGCAGTTATTTTCCCCCCACGCAGATGGACCCTTTGCTCTGTGTTCTTTTCCAGTTCCCATTCTTTTCCTAGAGGCAACTAATGGAGAAATGTGCACATAGACTGAAAACGGAGAAGTCACCCACTGATTAATGATATTGGGATTGAACTTCCCAATGCCGAGTACTGTAGGACAGAGTCATTAGAACAAAATTATTTCTAATAATAGTAACTTGCAGTTCTTGACTTCTTTAGGCCTTCTGAGGGATTTGTTTTTCTTTATTCCCATCTTATGCTTTTGGGAAAACAAGCACTTGGTAACTGAGAGATGAGATGAACCACATCACACGGCTTCTCCTTAACAGCTGTTTGTAGCTGTTGCGTAGTAGGGGATCATGAAGATCTTTTTATATCCTTTTTGTTTTTCTTTTCAGAATGAAGATTTTAATTGATTCTGTTTAAGTCTTGCCTTTATTTGTCAGTTTGCAGGAAACCTGTGGTGCTTTTGTACATCAATTCCAACTGGTACTAAAGTAAGTCACATTCTTGCCTCTGGCTTACGAGCAGGGCCAGGTTAATTTATTACACCATGTCATAGCCCTGTTCGACTCCCAGTGAGTTAGAAGTGGTTTTGGTTTGCGCATGTGAAGGAACAGCATCTTCTTCCCATGGTGTGAAGTCGGATCTCTAGGAAAAATCCTTACCTCTCCCCTCTCAAAACAATCGGAGGGGGGGCTGTGGCCTTCAGGGAATGGCTGGTGAACACAGAAGCTACAGCTGAGCATAATGCTCTTTCATCTTCCCACTTGGCTTTGATTATTTTAGTTTTTAAGGCCCGACAGAGAAGTGAGGGACTCCGTATTGTTTTCATGCACTGACCTGCAGAGGGAATGTGCAACAGAGGTGCCTCCTGCCTCCATCGTGCCTCTAGTCTGAGAATGAAGGACTCGCCACCATAGGGAGATGATGGGACTCTTCTGGTTAGACTTCTTCCATGTCCCTGTGTTGCACACCACTGAGCATTTAATTACTGCATTGCTGTGACTTCAGTGCCAGCTGCCAGCGCACACTTGGCCGCCTAGAATATGATGAGCGCTCTGAAAGCAGATGTTATTTTATTCTTGCATTCAAGACAATGCTGAAACCATTGTTTTTCTATTTTGGTTTGAGTGCTTCAGCAACTTTATGAAGGACTCTGGCTAATTATTGAAGGGCAGCATGTTTTCTCCTCAGAACTACAGAGACTTCAGATTTTATGGTCTGAGGCTGTGGAACAGGCGAGTGGGAAAGTGTGCAGAACCTCAAACTGTAAATGCCTGTAGTTCAGAGTGAAGGAGCTAAGAAAAACTCTAAGGAGCCCAAGGGTTGTGAATTCAGTAATAAACTGCCAGTCTTTAGCAGTTGTTTCTGCATATATGATTGTTGAAGGGATGGCATAGATAGGGCTATATTTAAGTCCTGCTGTGGTTTTTACTGAAGTTGGAGTTACAGTGGATGTGCCAGTTGAGTCTGGTGGGAATTACTGTTCATCAAACTGCCTTTTCTGTTCTGAGTTGGTCACTGTTCAGTGCTATTGAGCTCATAGTGCATGCTCATAGTGGCCACTCCAGCAGTAAAGCATTTCTAAATGCAGGTTAATCCTTGGAGCTGTTTCAAGCTGCTTCTCCCATATTCTAGGTGGCCAGAAGGTTTCAGGGAGTCTCACTTCACTTGGCTGGCCAGGAACCGCAGCAGGGCACTCAGCTGCATCTGATTGGGAGTTACGACCTTTCCGTTTAGACTCAGTTCTGCTGTAAAGTGTAGTGTCTCATGAAACCAGGCATAAGTGAGATGATCAATGCAAGTGTGAGATGTGGCCAGACTCTACTGCTTGGGCTAAAACTTACAACTTGATTTGAAATGGGAAGGGAGGGAGGAGCAGACAAGTTGTTTATGAGATTGAAAGACTGAGGGAAGTTCTGAGGTTTATAACCTCAGTCAGCTGCCAGATTGATTGAAAGATGAGAAGATGGTGAAAGTTATTGGTAGGTTTTGAACATCCCACTCATCTAGATATTGAGCCCCTTGAAAGCCCTGCACCTGGCTCTGGTAGGGCTTGTCCGCTCAATGGGCAGCTTCTGACAGTGATGAATAGTTGGGAGTGATCTTTTGGGAAATTGGAGTTCTGTATCTCCAGGTTTTTTATTATTTTTAATTATAATGTTGTCATCAAGGAATGGGTGATTGCTCAGCAAATTTGGCCTGAAACCTCCATTTATCTCTCCTAGCTCTGGTGACCACATGAGATAAGCCACAGACTGGAGTAACTGCAGGACTTGCAGAGGAAGACCTGCGTGGCACATGGTTCAGCACATGGTCATTAGAATTGATGACTGTCATACTCTGTTGTACTCCTCTTCCCCCCAGTTGCACTTAACATCCAAGTAATATTGGGCTCATGTAGCCCCTCATGTAGCCCAGCATGGCAGTTAGATCCCATTTTTATCTTCTCTTGAGTTGTCACTAAAACTTGAGGTTTCCATCAGATCCACCCTTCCTGTCATGATGACCGCTGTGTGCTGGCACAACTGCTCTTCCTGGCTCATCGCACAAGCAGCAAAGGCTCCAGAGTTTACAGAATTTGGAGAAATATAGTCTGCTTCTTTTACTGTCAAGTTGAGCATCAAATGAGTTGGATTTTAATTGAAAACTGACTTTTCAGTCTCTGTGACATCTCTTTGACCCAAAACATCAGAGATTTTCTGATGACTGTGTGCCGTGACCCCTTGGAGCACTCTCTGATTAGCATACTTCAGCATCTTTGGGACAGCCAGCAATATACATGGTAGGCTCTACAAAATATTTTTCTGAATGTTCATAGACTATAAAACGTGAGGGGTTTTTAATGCACGGACGTGAAGAGAGTTCTCTCGATTTGTGAAATAAACTCTGCTGGGATTTAATCAATTGCTCCCAGCTGGGCAAGGAAAGGCCTAATAACAGGAGGTCGTATCCCACATCTTCTATGGAATGATCAGCATCTCAAGTGATTGTAGCTGTACAGAGAGTCTCACCAGGCAAATTGTCATACTGTAACAGAGAGGCTCCTGCCTGGTCACACGGACTATCCAACAGTAATTTAACCTGGCAGGAGAATGAGAATTTTTACTTAAAAGCTGCACTTTATTAATCTGGTAGAAAGGACTTCGCCTTAGCAAAAGGAAAGGTGGAACAGAGCGGTCACACTCACATTGCTATGCTTTTGGCTCTCTGCAGTTGAGCTGCTTGCACTTGATACTTTAATCAGTAAATCCTCTTGTAGCCAAGCACTTGATAAAGTGTCACTGTAAGAGGCAAAATAAAGGCACGTGAACACTTCAACAACACCCAAGCAGCTATGTGAGCTGTGGACAGCAGGACTCCTGAGCTGGCTTTCATTTGTGTGGGTGATCTGCAAAGCTGCCGGAGGGTCCAGACCTCCTGTCAGGAATATTTCAAGAGTCTTGCTGGAGGAATATGGAGCCTAATAGTAAATCTTATTTATTTCATACAACTAACATAACAAGTAACAACTTAAATGGCTGTCGATGCTCTGGTAGCCAAGTGGTTTATTTCACTTATCTTTCTATCTTTCTCATTTTTATTGCCCCACTGTTTGCTCTTGAGGGATCCAGTTTAGCATGCTCCCACCAAAATGCAGGGCTTTGGGGGTTTTTTTGGGGGGAGTGGGGGGTGAAGGTTACAGTCTGCATGAAGATGGGACAGCAGGGTGAGGAAGGAGTTTGGCCAGAACTCTCCTGGCTCTCACTGGTCGTGAGAAGCTTCAGGTGAAGCTAGCTCCTGATGGAAGCCTAAAATTGAGGGCACCACCAGTTTCCTCCTGAAAATCTGGCTCTAACTGTTCTGGTTGTAAAGTGTTTGGGACTTTTCCAGTGAAAAATGTTCTGACAGGATAAAAAATTACTGTATGTTACTCAGCTTTAACGGCAAGTGCAGCTTTCAGTGTTTCCCACCCCTCCCTTGTTCTCAGATTTCAGTCTCTGAGCTTGTCCTGCATCTTAAAATTCTTGGTTATGTCGCCTAAGTCCTTATAGTTATGCTTGCTGAAGCTGTACTAACTTAGTTTTTCAGGCTGCTAACGTAACTACCACTGTGCTTGGTTTATCAGCATTTTTTCAGAACAGTTTGTGCACCCAGAGCATTTCTTTAACACTCTTGAGTTTTAAGATTGCCTCACACATCAGTGCTAAAGGCAAAAGAAGGTTTTTTGGGGTTGTAGGGGTTTTTTTTCCTTCTTCTTCCTTTTTTTGCAGTTGTCGGAAATGAAACAACTGAAATGCACAGTTCCAGGGTTGTTTATAACCGGGCATCTCTCAGCACCCAAAGCTGCCTGGCTTTCTTACACATAAAGTTTTGCCCCAAAATCGGGACTTACTTATAGTTGATATCCAGGACAAGAAGAAGTCAAAGAAAAAGTGATGTTTCCTAGGGAATGAGAAGCCCTCGCCTGGCACTCATGAATTACAAGGCTGAACTTTTTTATGTGTGTGTCTCCTCCTCCTTTTGCTCCGTTTTGTTGCTGCCTCCAGTAACATTTTTCCTGACTATAGTACCATTGACTCCTGTGATAGTTTAATAGTTTCTGCTGTTTACACAGTTGTCATTTAAATTGTTGTGATTTAAATTTGCATGCAGAGTTGGTAAGTGCTGGAGTTTACTGTGGTACCCCAAAGGTGATTTGTATTCTGGTCACTGGAGTTGTCTTGGTAACACTTAGGTGACTGGAAACCATTTGCAGAGGGGAAGTTTAATTCTGATATTGCTCACCGGTCCCAATTCTGGGGGTGGCAGGCTGCACGGCATTTGGTAGTTATGAAACCTTTTAACTTTACCTTGTAGCCGTAGTCTCCGTATAGGGTTTTACCTGTGCTGCTATGTAGAGAAGAGTTTGGAGGAACATATGAAAATGATTCCTCTGGTTGTTCCTTAATTTCTGATATGCTGAGTTTGGGGATGCTGTCCCTCCTGCTGGAGGCAGAATTCTCACCCCTGAATCTCACCTTTTTGGTTCTGATGCTACTTTTTTGTTTCTAGAGGGTACTGATTAGCTGGGGGCTACAGACAATTTGCTGTACGCAGTGATAGCCACTCAGTATTGCCAGTACATCTCATATAACACACTTAAAAGATAACTAAAAAAAAAAAAAAAATCCTGTTGAATTAAAATTGTACATGTAGATTAATGGGTTTGGTGTATGTTAATGCTGGGGACCCAGAAAATGATGGAAGTATTGCAAGTTTAGGTCTCCATACGCAAACGGCTAGGCTTTTACAAACCCCTCTTTTGAACAGTCTAAAAAGATATTGCCGACTTTCTTGTTAAAAAGTGGCATTTCATTCTGACTGCCCTGGGTAGAAAGTATTGGTAGTTTATCACCTACAAGGACTCAGTACAGAATGGGCAATGCTGGAAAAGAGAGAAAACATAATAACGGTAATCTCTGAGACATTTTCCGTGGTCTGATCTCCTGTAAGTGCATTCATAGTTGTTCTTATGAAAATCACAGTGACAAAAGACTTAATCAGGAGCCAAATATTTTATCAAATTCCTGTGTTTCTGGGCTTGTGGTGAAAAATACTTCTTCTGTAGTACGTTTAAATCTGGACTTAAAGAATGCCAATGCACTATTGCAATACATCTTGGTGAAAGAGACTTTTAGAGCTAATGTGAATTGGAGTAGCTGCAGTGACTTCAGAGTGGATAAGCCGTTTCCCACACCAGCTGAGGGCATGGTGCGGGCAGGTTGGGTATTTGGAATTACAGACTGAAATCTGCAGAGCATGAAATCTTCTGCATCATGCAAGAAATGCTTTCTCTGCTTTTTGCTTTCTTTCCTATTGTGAATGAACCACAGGAGAATAAGGCCAAAAATCCACTTTTGTATTGCTGGAAGAAAGCTATTAGGCTTTGATAGTAGCTTATTTTCACAGAGTTTTCTCCTTTTTATGTCTCATTAAAGATGGTTTCCGTAGGTTTTACATAGCTAAGTCACTGGCCTCCTGAAAAAAACTGAGAGAAACACATAGAAGAAAAAAAAAGTAATAGTCATTGGGAGGATTATATATGTGGATGTCTTGGGCTTATGGTACTTGATCTTTCAGCAGTGTTCATGTGGGACTCCTTAAGCAGTAAAAAGTTCTCGGTTCCATAGAACTTTATTTTCCATTTATTCTTGTAAAATACCTTTGGAAATCAGTTCAAAGACACAGTAGACTTTGTTATGCTTGTCAGTCATACCTTCTAATGTATGTTTTAAAATGCTTTTTTTCTTACAAAGTCAAGGGAATTGCTGATGAGCGTGACTACTTAATAATGGAGTGGAAAAAGAAAAACTCCTTCTGAAAGTAGAGGTCTGTCTGCAGCTGATGCTGCTGTACGAGTGGCATGGGGATTGCTTATTAAGTAAGTTAAACTACACATCCTCCGGGTTTGCTTTTGGCTGTGGATCACCTCATTACTGATGTTTTGCTGCAAAGCACTAACAGATGGACTGCTGCATAGGACCAAAGGCAGGATGCTCCGTCTACCTAGCCTGGTTGCATTTGGCTGGAAGGGGCTTGGTTTTCTAAATCAGGGGAAAACTCTATTCATCAGTGTCTTGCACAAAGGGGGAGGGTTGTTTGTGTTTAGAGGCAGCAGGCAAATTGGTTTTTCTTTGTCTTGGCCTTCCTGCGCTGTCGCCTTGCAACTCCTCCATCTCCAGTGAGAGCCTCATGGTTCCTTTGTTGCCTCCTGCTCATTTCCATGGCAGCCGATCGTGCTGTGGCAGGCCCAGGCCGAACAGCACTGCGCAGACAAGCCGCGGGGAAGGAACCAGCCGAGTGTGGGAGCAGAGGAGAGCAAGAGCAAGAATGGAGCCTGTCTCTAGGACTGACTGTATGTAATTGCATAAATTCCATCAAGTGCATCCCATGGTTTCAAGCCCCTGGAAGCTGTAAATAACGTGTTTTAATTAATGGGTTGCTAGGAGCTTTAAAGGAAATCAGATTGGACCGAGGGCTGCAGAATTCGGCAGCTGTAGGGACTGAAGCATACGTGCGGTTTGAGTAACTGCTGGCTGTTAATTTTATTTTATAAAATGACTTGCAGAGCTGAAAGCTCCTGCCATCCTCACCTGGCTACCATTGAAATCCACAAGGTACGGAGCTGCGGAATTGGGCAGAACTGGTTGACAATAACAGCAGAGGAGACTTTGTCCAAAGGCTGTGTGCAGGGCTGTTACTTCAAAGTCATACAAATCACAGCGTTTATTGTATTGTATTTCTTTGTGCAATCCTTGCGGTTTGGGTTTTACATTTGCTGCACATCCAGTGCAATTGGTGGTGAACAAGAAGCCTTTCGTTCCTGGCCTGTGTTAGCTGAGCTTTAGGGCTGGCGGGTGAGAAGCGTCGGAGGAGCGATTGCTCTTTGTGAATCTATAAAGTACTTTGGAGTGATGTGTCCTGTAGCTGCACTGTGCGAGCGATTTGTATAGTATTTGGTAATTCATTCGGCTGCAGAAATGAGCAAAATGAGCAGTGTAAGAGCCACAGAAGTTGTGTTTTTAGTGCCTTTGCCTGTCAGCATCTCCCAGCACAACCAGAGTTAAAGACTGTTTGTCTCTGCCTCAGTTTCCCTCCGTGTGCAGTGAGGTTATTGGTGCTACCCTGTGGCATGGGGGTGTGGTGGAGAGGAGGTGTCTGAAAGATGGGAGCTATGACAGTAGAGGTGGGAGCACACAGGTACCTCAGACGGGTAGATAAAAGAGTAATGTTGATCCCTGATGTGGTCCAGCGTATCAAAAATCTGCCTGCTGCTCCCCCATGACCTCAGTTCACAGCAAGTCGAGAGTAAGGGGAAATGTGCCCACTAAAAATGTTGACATGGTTCCACCATCTGCTTCTACTGTATTAACTTTCCTGACTAATTGCATGTGTGATGCTGTGCCACATGGTAGCTTTGTTCTTTACATAAAAAGACAAAGCCTTTTTGTGTTTCCTATGGACCTTTGAACCACACTTGCCATTGAAGGCCCTGTCAGTGCGATACAGTAGCTGTTGATGTCTTCTTGCCTTGATGATTAGAGAGCTCAGAATAAGTAAGCTTGGTCATACTTGTTAATAGGTTAAAGGGTATTGCTGCATGCATCATAATTTCCATGTTGTGCCTATTCATTTCCCATCCCCAGGGTACTAGTATTTAATATTGCAATGCACAAAAGCATTTGACAATACATGATGATGGGTGAAGAGGTTTGTGCTTGAATGGAGGAACTGTGTGACCGCTGCCTAACTCTTAACCTGACCACTTCACTTAATGTAATGCAAAAGCCCATCCGCTCATGCTTCCTGGCAGAATATTAATAGACGTTTGTTTGGCACTGTTCCGCCGTAACAGACTTGGATCAGAGGATGAACCTGCTGTTCAGTCTGAAACGATGCTGGCTTTGGAGATGTTTTTGAAAATGCTTTTGTGTGCGATTCCTTACAATTCCCAGAGCTCTGATTCAGTGGTCTTAAAAAGCAAGATTCCTGGCAAATTAGTCATTGGATGCAATTCATGTCTTCTTTACAGAGCAGCTAACAGAGCTGTGGAAAACATATCTTCACAGGTGCACACATAGGGGCATCTGTGGCACTTGTCTGTCTAATGATCATTAAGAACCAGGGTCTGAATTTTTTTTATCATCTTGGATGTTCCTGATGTGTTGCTACCCAGTTAATTCAGTGCAGGTTCCTATACCATACATATTGGTATGACATAATAATGCTTTTCAGTAGTGTATATTATGGCACAGGCGTTTTCTGTGTACGTATTTTCTTCTGTGGCATACCGATTATTACTCTCTGTTTTCTATTTCTATTTCTGGTGTTTGAAGCAGTTAAAGAATTCAGGACAAGGAATGCATGGTCAAAAGAGGAACATTTTTTTTCATAATCCTAGAAATAACTTTTTACTCCAAAAAGTGCCATAATTTTGCTAAAAACAAAGCAAATGGAAAAAGAGGATAAAGCTGAAAACACTGGATTAAGTCTTTAGAAAAATTCCCACTCCTTTCATTGCTATTGACTCTTCGTTCTTCCAAGACTGTGCAATGGGCATTTTAATTGTAATATTTTAGCCGCCCAGAAAAGTAAACCATGGCATGTGGGGTTTTTTTAACCGTATAGAGCATTTCTTGCATTTTTTGCCCTGCAACTTACTGATTAAATTAGGAACAGGAGAAAAAGAGCAAGCATTGATCCAATATTAAGCAACTGGACCGTGTATAGAAGTGACATTAAATGTGATGTTGCTTCTAATAAAAAATAAATAAATGCAGCAGAACCAAGCAAATTAACAGCTTCATTTCCCCTGCTGTTAGCTGCAAAACAGAATGCTCAGGTGTGTCCCTACACATGTAATTCCCTAATTGGAGCATAGCGCCACATCGCCTTTCCCTACTGGCCACCCACATGGATTTGTGCACAGAACCAGCAATACCGTCTCAGTCCTCCCAGATCTGCTACGCCTCTCTTGTCCACTCTCCTTGTTTCCTACCAAAAGAAGGCCTCCTTTTGCCACTGAGAGGATTGAGTCTTCAAGTACGTGATTTAGGTCCTTGATCGTGACTCTTGAAGAGCCTTTGCTTTTTTCCTTTTCTGTGGGTTGTTAGGGATTGTGAGTTTTGCATTGAGTTCTGCTGGGTTTCCAGTGTGTCGTTAGATTTGGGTAATTTATATTACAGGTCAGAGATACCTGGGCTGTTAGCAACTAACACATTTTTGGGAACGTATAATGCTTGTTCATAGGAGTGTCGTATGTGTGTGTTTTACTGTGCTTACAAACACAGAGCTTGCAGGTGTAAATATCAGGTTACTGTTTTTCCACGCAGTTGTAGTAACAGTATGCAGCCTGGACTCACGCCAAGTTCTGCAAAACAGGACTTAAATGGTATGTATTTCTCTTCTGGCGGTTTTAAGGCTGAGTTGTAGAGGAAGTGACTTTGCCTGCAATTTTGGGGACTCCCAGTGTGTAATCACACTGCTCTGCTTCTGGTGGCAAAGGTGACTGGTGAAATTGCTGCTGCTTCCTGGCAGCTGTGTTTTATGCTCTTGCAGCCCGTGTCGACCGAGTGGCCTGGGCTGCAAAACGCATACACAGTTGTGCAAGGGCAGGCTCTAGCAGTGAAGTGGCAAACATGCAGCCAGGGGTTGAGGATTGCCAGAAATGCCTCACGCTGATTTTTAACCCTAAAGACAGTGTATATCATGTAACTGCAGCAAGAGCATGATAGAGGGTTTGTCCTGACTGGGTCTGTGCAGAGTTTGGGACTCCTGGATTTACCTCCTGCATGTAAACTTGATTTTTAGCAAACTTGGCATGAAATTCTGCTGAAGATGCCATGCTTTGCTTTGGTGTGCCTTAACCTCATAGTATGTGTCCTAAATTCAGGTAATGAGAACTTAATGCTGTGTCCAAGCTGTGAAAGGCAACTTCAGCAACATGGTGTCTCCCCTATAAACTCCGGTGTTGTAATGTTTCAATGCAACAGCATAACCCAGGCAAGAAATAGTAGCCCTTCAGGCTTTGGGAATGTTCTTTGCCATCCTCTCCACTGGTCTTGGAGATTTTGTCACCAGCACCTATGAAAAAGGAATAATCCTTAAAAACATCAAATAGAGCAGAAATCTTAACTATACAAGAAGCCTCTTCTTTTCCTGATATCCCTTCTCAGTATTGCTTAGTGAAGGGATCTGCATTCACATGTCCTTAGTCTCCTCCTTCCTCTCCTTTTCTGAATAACAGAAGGCAAATTGAGCCTTAAAGTATGGCAGTTCTGTTTCCCTGGTGCCTATCTGATGAGCTATAGGCATGTTTGTAGGTGGGAACCAAAATTGCTCCATGAACAACTTTTTATTAATGAATTGCTTCATTAACAACTTCTGCTTTTCTGCCTTAATATGTTTGCTAGCAGAAATGACCTTCAGTATGTTTTATCATCAGGAAACCTGGCTTTTTTCATCAGGGGGTTGATTGTTTAACCTTTCTATGGAGAGGGATAGCCATTAGTAATTTGGGGATATCGAGTGTTTTCAAGCTTCTGGGACTGCAGCACAGTATCAGCCTGGCTGAAGAGTCCAATGCTTGTGATCGCTCCCAAGTTTGAGAGTCTGGGGAGTTTTTCACTGTTTTCACATTTCTGTCCAGGAACAGTTTCGTATCCCTGTGACCATCCTGTTGAACAGCAGAGTTATGTGCCTCAAGGAGGCACCTATAAATACTGACTTAGGCGAGGGTTATAAAACCTATATTGAAAACAGACATCATAGGGTGTCATAAAAACATCTGCATCCAATTATATACAGAGACCACTGAGGTCAATAATTAATTATTATTGGACTTTGGTGATGTTTCATCAGGGTAATATGGCCCCTAGTGTTTAATTCCCAGAAAGAGAAAGACAGAATAATGTCAAGTGCCTTTTGAGGAATTTGCAGATGTCCCTCCTTGTGAAATAACATACATGTAGGTGCCACCCAAGAGCTTGTGTCTTGCAACAATGTCTTTCTGCTTGTTAAAAGAAAGCAAAACAAAACCCAGAGCAGACAGACAAAGCTAGCAATTCTGTCAGCAAAAGTCGTTTGAATGAGCTTTAGTCAAAGAAATGTTTAGAAACAAACTGGAAACTCAGAGCATACCAGATCCTTTGAAGAGGTCATGACTGCAGCAATATGGAGTTCTGGAAACATGTTCAACTTCCACAGCAGAGTGATGGCTGCTCTTTTCCATAAAGAGGAAATTTTCGCTTGAGCTTAAGATACCGCACTGGCAGGTGTGGCTGAAAGATGTGCGTCATATCCTTGGCTATGCCGCAGATTTGCTGCATGACCTTTGGCATGTCATTTAATGTCTCTGTGTCTGTGTACCTGTAGCTCAGGACATGCATGACTTGTGCGTTTCAAGTTCTCAGATCTCTTTAGTAAGAGGAGCAAGCTTTCTGATAGTCCTTTTGCACATTCCTACCTTGCATAATCTTTGTTGTAATAAATATTACATTTTCTGAAACCTGACCCTGTCTGTACACTTGCCAGCCTCCTTGTCACTGTTGCTGCTGTATGAGGATGAGCATCAGTGAGATTTTGTTGGTGGACATATTTTGACACCGAATGGCAGGTACTTTTTTGCATCTGCCAACTTGCCGCATTGCAGTGAGGTTGATCGGTGGCATCCAGACGAGACTGCAGGCTGGACAGGGTTGTCAGCCTATTTCTGAGCAAAGCTGGGGGTGTATTTAAGATGCTGGTAGAAAAATCTGTCCCTTCCTCCCCCTTCCTCTGCAGAAGGACATGATTTTCCAATTTACAAGTAGAATGGGGGGGAGGTTGGTTGGTTGGTTTTCTTGTGGGTTTGTTGTTTGTTTGTTTGGGTTTTGTTGGGGGTTTGGTTGGTTGGTTGATTTTTTTTAAACTCCCGAGACTTGAACACTGAGGAGATGTGGGTTTCTGGAGAATGGCAATGAGACAATTGTCGCAAAACCTGGTTTTGCACAGCTTAAAAGATCACTGATACTTTACAAGTGGATCTTAAAAAAAAAAAAAAACAACTGAGAAAGCTGAAGGAAAAATGGAGGGAGCAGATGTTGGAAGGAGCCTTGCCCGAAGGAGTGTGGAGCACGTTCCTCTGAAGCGAGGCAGCGCTTGAGTTCTCTGCCTAGGCTGTTCGCAGCTGAGAAGCTCCCCAAGCAAGACAAAGCCCCAGAGCCCTGCTGAAGCCTTCGAACTCCAAAGGAGAACTTGTCTTGAATACTGAAGTGGCATGTTTTACAGACCTCTAATGCCCTTGAAGGAGCACGCTAGTCCAAGTAGTCATTTTGTCCTTGAATTCTCTTCTGGGATTCCTGCTTTTCCTACTGGTGAAGCATGGTTTGTAGGGGCAAACGCTGCAGTCATTAGACCAACTTGTATATTTGGCAAAAAACAGAGCAACTTTTGAGCGTACAGCCCCTTCTTGAAGTCTGAAATGGCAGCAGCAACCTGAGGAGGACAGGTTGGGGAAAAATTTTGTTCAGTTTTGCCTTGATTACATCAGTAAGTTTAGCAATGAAGGCATGTATTTGTTAGTTGAAGTCACTTTAATTTCATACACAAGAACAAAATGCTGTTTCAGCGTCCTGTGTTTTTTCCATAGCTTTCCATAGCTTGCAATTAGGTGCTGCCATTTTCCTCACGTTAAACTCAGCGTTAAACATGAAAATGTATTTAAATAATTCTAAACAGGAGGCTTACACATACTACCATTTAAAATGCACAAAGGTGGATACCTTTGATACTAACAAAAAATCACACATGACATCTCTTTTTCTGCTTTTAATTTAATTGATTTGATTTGATTGATCAGATGGGCTAGTTTAGGCTCAGCGGCTGCATGTTTTGGTTACTGTGAATAGCAGCTTCGGGCAGTCCCAAACCCTCTGACTAGGCTTCTGTCAGTTGGGCGTTGTTTTCTGGGGCCGGTTCAGGGGGGCTTGGGGAGAAGCTTCTTTAAAATGTATTTCTGGTGGAGTATCAAAGGGACTGTGGTCTGTATCTGAACGCCGGCTGTTTGAGGAGATCTGATTAATCTTGCTTTATAAATGTAATTGCCTGCTGAGATGGCAGCATCAAAAAAGTGGCCGGATTCAGAGAGTGGTTAAATATTCCCTTCCATTACTTCAAGGTGTCCTTAGTTGTCTGAAAATTAAAAGGACTCGACAGTCCACATCCACTAGGATTTCCTGACATTTCAACTCTCAGATCTTATCTGTTGTCGTTTTGTAGCTGCAAAACAACACGTTCCTGGGATTTCCCATGCCGAAGATTTGGCAGCGAGGGGCAGCCTGCAGCCGATCCCGTAGCCCTGGCAGAGGTGCTGCCAGTGGGATCAGGCTCCTAACACGTGGTGTTTGGGTGCCTAAAGCGGGGGCAGCTGGGCATGGCCAGGGATGGAGCACTATTTGCCCACCTGCTGCGACCAGGAAACCACGCCGGGTGGATTGTCCTACACTCCCTGTTACACTTCCCCCTTTGCAAAATCGATACCACGTCAATCAACAGCAGGAATCGAGAGTACTCGGGCTGCAGTATTGTCAGATGTAGGTTAGGATTTTCAAATCTCCATAAGAGGGCTAAGACATCCTTTGGGTATATAAGCTGGCCAAAGGATTTGGGATCAATACCACAGACTTTTTTTGAAGGGCAGGGATGCTGACGAAGTGCATGGTTAGGGCTCAGTCTCCTGCTCCAAGAGTTTTCTGTGTGGGGGAGTATATATATCAAGTTTGCATTGAACATAACTTCAAATTAAAAAAAAAAATAAATTAAAAACCAGTTTGCTTTCTTGTATTGCCGGGAATTTTTCTGCAATGTCGTGGTGGCTACGTTCGCGATCAGGAGTTGACTGAGGTTATAAACTGAAGATGTCTGTTTGCTGTCGAGTTTTGCATAGCCCAGGATCTCAAGAGCTGAAAAATGAGCCCAGCCCCTACCTTTCTCTTGGTGAGCAGAAAACCTCTTTGGGCCAAGCAAATGGTTCAGCTGGGGTGAATTTTGCTCACTGTGAGACTGAATTAATTGAGGTCTTTAAGTGCAGAGTGAGCCATAATATTGATGTATTTTGTTCTGGGAAAAGCTAGCTTGTGGGCAGTGTTACACTTCAAGCTGCCGCTGGCACCTCTCAGGGCTGAGTGATGGCGACGGTCTGTGTTAAGCTCCTGAACTCCTGTGATGCTGCTTTTCTTCTTCTCATATGGAGTCTTGTCAGTGGCTCTGATAAGCCACTGATCAAAGTTGCCATTGAAGTTTCCCAGCATGAAATGAAACCCTGTTTTATGAATTTCAATTTCTCTTTCTGGCGTACCATCATCTTCCCATTCTCACATCCTACAGCATTGTGCTATTTTACTGCTGCAGAAGGATCACAGCAAAACTTTCATTGTATAGCCTTTTACTTTATTTTATTTTCTTTTTATAGGGGCTTGGGTGAAACTATTTTCCACAAGAAGGCTGAATACTGGCTGCAAATGAGAACAGATACAGTTTCACAGGAGGTCTGGTGTTGATTCAGAAGTTAAAATAGGAGCAGGATCTCTGTAAAGGAATGAGGGTAGCATAACAGATGAAACCGAAGTTTTCAATGGTTTTAGTGTCTGGGGTTTTTGGTCATTTGTTTTTTAATCCCTAATTGCTGCCTTCCCTCTCCAATAAATCTACCTTGGGTATGAGATGCAGAAGCTGCACGGACCCAGCTGGCTGGCAGCACCTGCTGCAGACTGGCCCAGTGGCCACTTGCTGCCCTCATCTTCCTCTGCGGAGCTGTCATTTTGATTGTTCTCTATTCAGCTACCAATTTTATGAAACTTATAGGAGTAGACTTATTTTCCACATCTTTCCCCCCTTTCAGAATTGGTCAAAATTGGTCAACAGTTACTGACGGGAAAACGGGGAGAGAGCACAGTCTGTGGGGTCTTCGTGGGTTAATGCTCCAGGATGCTCTCATCGGCCTGGTTTTCTGTTTGGATGCACAACCCAGAGATTGAACAAAACCCTAATCTAAAAATCCTGTGTTTAGAGTCTGTTATTACTACATAGGGGTTCATTCTCTTTGGGGGGAAAAAAAAAATCTTTGTATTAACTGTCCTTTACAGGCAAGTTGTAATCAGAATATGTGCTTTTGTATATGCTTTTACATCACCACTGCTGTTGAACAACTATAGCTTTGCTCACAGAACTGTTGATGATGAGAGGAAATATGTTCACTCTGCTCTTCAGCTGTGTTGGTTTGGGAAAATTAGGAAAAATAAAACTATTGTAGTGTGGTGTATTGCTTAGTATTACAGATGTGCAAAATAGGAATAAGCAAGAGGCATGAACTGGAAATTGAATCGCAGAGGGACTGGTATCTTATAAAGAGTAACCGTAAAGACTTTCCTGCCCCATAAAGCCTCTAGAACTGAAGCAAAAGTTAAGTGAGGTTAAATGAAGTGACTAAGGGCTTGTGGGGGTGGTGGGAGGATGTTGGGGTTTATTAGAAAGAGGAAGAAAGAATAAATCCTGGACCTTTCAGTTAGATTCAGATACCTGTTTGGCTGTAGGGTCAGGGATTTGACCTTTCAGAGAGGGGTATTTTTGGAAGTTAGAAGTAACGTTTTAAATTATCCAGTCCCTGCTCCTAGCCAGTACAAGATCTGTTCCTTTCAGTATGTATTTATTTCCTCCAGTCTAATTATACATATCCCCAGTGATTGCTTTTTTATTAATTCCCTCTATAAATGTTCATATTCTAAACCAGTCTCCCTGGGTTCTCTGCTTTTAATTTGCTGCAGGGATGAACCCTGAATCCTTACTTGCAGTTCAGGATAAGAGATGTGAGTAATGGAAAGGAAAAGGATGTTTTGCAAAATGAGGGACCGTGTTGGTTTGATGCAGTTTAGTTTAAAATTCATTGTGTTAGGGCATTTTTCTGTCATGGCTGGATAAAGTTGAAATCTTCATTTCCCCCCTTACCTTTCTTCCCGGGAGAAGAGAAGCAGGAATGACTTCCTTTGACCAAGTCTTCCCTTGGAAAGCTGCCCAAGCCAGGGCTCATCCACTGTGGGATCTGAGTCCCATGGTCACACAGGCACCAACTTCCACCCTGGAGTTTCTGACTATCTGTCCCACTGCAGATGTGAGAAAGGAAAAGCAGGTACCAAAGGCAAATCAGGCAAGAGTGAAAAGAAAGGCAGTCTCTTTGGTGTCACTCTCTGCATCCGAGCAGGGGAGAAGATGAAAGGCTCTGTGTACACTTCAGTAGCCTTCTCTTTTCTTGTTCCAGGTATCGGTTTGCCCCCTGAGGAGCAGAGGCTCGGGGATGCTGTGACTGCTTACTCTTGTTTGTTTATGTTCATTTTGAAGAGACATGTGAGCGGAGCTGCCTGGGCTGCTTACAGCAAAGGAAGTGGATCTCAGGGGAACAGTTAGCCAAGGAAAATTATTTCTGAGCCAGGTGAAACCGTAAAATGAACCTGTGTCCTCCCCATTGTCTAAAAGGGATGTATTTATTTATTTTACATTTTAATGCACCACTGACAATTTATGGTGTGAGCGTCAATGAATTTTTAATAGAGAATTGATAGAAGAAAGGTGTATAACATGGGAGATTAATAGAAAAGGTTATCAGACTTGAAAAAGAAAAAGGAAGAAAAAGACAGAGAGCTGATATTTTAATTAACTGCTCCCTGCCTGTGTTGTGATCCCAGAGACATGACGATTGAGTGCCAGAAGGTGAATCTGGTTGGAAATAAACTGATTCCAGTCTTGCATTAGAGGTGAGAAATGAGACAGTGCTTCAGTATTGTCACAGTTTGAATAATCTGGGTTGCTGTTTGCAACACAAAGCAGAGTTTATTGGAATTAAGACAGTCTGCAGAGCTGTGACCCAATGTGTTGGAATAATAGTAGTAAAAAATAATAACAAATAAAATATAGTATATAAAATATAAAAAGCAGAAAGTAAAAAAAAAAAATAGTAGACGTAAAACTAATAATCTGGAAAGGTTTGAGCTCCCCCTTCCTTAATCATGCTGCTTTAAGAGATTAGACAGTTTAGATTCAAACAAAGGACCAAATGCGTTTGTTCCTGCTGATTTATCTGGCATGGGATTGTTGGACCTTTGGGTGGGCATGTGGACAGGAATGACCCTTTTTGGTTAGGCCACCGCTGATGAGCTGTTGTGCCTGGCTTCATTTTGCAAAGAGGAGCTGCACTGGGGGAGCACATTAACACCTTCCAAATGACGCCCTGGGACTGTCAGTAATGCTTTTCTCCCCCTTTTGTGAATCCTGGCAATCTATTAATTGTGCTGCCGAAGAGCAGCGTCAGGGGAACAAAGCAATCAGTGCCACCATCTGCTGTGAGCAGGTTGGCCATGTTGAAGGGAATGCCTGTTACGCTCCTTTCTGTGGCTGACCCCCTTGCTTGCGCTTGCGTCCACATGTCCCGGAAATAACAGTGATCAAAGTGTTAGACTGATGGAAAAAGGAGAGGTTTATTTTGAGGTGGAAGAGTAGTTGTGTTGCTGTCTGGATCTCTAGAAAATGAGTCAAAGCACAGTTTTCCTGTGGAAAGCAAGACATTAGGACATTGAGAGAGCTAGTATAAAACTAAATACACTTTAAAAAATAAGTTTCTTATGTCTCTGGTGTTATACTAGTCTCTGCTTTCTGGATGAAGACGTGATTGTTTCATTTGTAGATGCCATAACCTTCCCCTAATAACAGATACCAACGTTTTACCCAGTCAGCTTCCCAGCGAGCAGGGGAGTGCTCCAGCTTTGCTTATGCATGCATATCTCATCTGTATCTGGTCAGAGTTTCTGACCATTAGATACATCAGATTAATTAAATCAAACTTACATTAAATAAATCAGAAGTGATGCTCAATAGCCAGTTTCACAAGGTTTGGTTTTCTAACTGGAGATGTTCAGGAGAAGGTCTGTTCCCTCTGATAACTGATGTGAAAGATGAGACTGGTCTCTTGTAAAATTCTTGGTCTACATGGGGTTGGAGGGTTTTTCCTGTATTAGTTCATAATACCTGGTTCTGAATGACTGAAGAGAAAATTGTCCTTTTTTTTCCCAAAATCTGGCTCATTTAGCAACAGAAAGGGAGTAAACGTATGTTCTCTTTATAAAGTGCGTCCTGAGAGATTGTACAGCTGCTTAGTGATGCTTTGCAGTGTCTTCCTGCTGGGTGCCTGCTTAGGGAAGCTGCATGTTTTGGTTTAGAACATGAGTACTTGATTTCAGCCATGTGGACCTCTCCAGCACCTCACACAGTAATGCTCCTTGTTTCCTGTGTGGGCACGTGACAGATATTTAACATGGCTCCCTCCCTGACAGCAGCTCACGTAAGAAAAAAAGAAAAGGGGGGGGGGGGGATATCAAGCCCTGGAGTCTTATTTGCTGTGCTTAATGCTTTGAAAATGTTTGCTGGAAGAAATATTGAGGTACCGATGATGTGTGCACATGACTTATATCAGGGAATAGCTATCAAGCTCAAACCTCACCGTGAGGGCAGCTAAGCAGTGGAACAGATTGACCAGGGAGGTTGCGCTGTCTCCATCTTGAGGGTTTTTTAAGACCAGACTGGATAAAACCCAGTGTAACCTGGTCTGACCTCAGAGCTGACCCTGTCTTGACCAGGAGGTTGGACTTGATGACCTCCTCAGGTCCTTTACTACCTGAATTTTCCTGTGATCCTATTAGGTTGTCAGCAGCTTTGCAGAGGGAAGAAACAAATCTTCTCCCTGCCACCACTTCCCATCTAAATTGATCGCTAACAAAGGTAGATACCAGTTAGCCACAGAGTCTTGCACTTCAAGGGTGGTAACACTGGGACTGAGCCATTGCTCATGACTCTCACGGCATGGCTGTTCAGTCCAATTCCTAGCAGAAAAGCCACTAAAGTCACCATTGCAAAAGCGGTGAGTGACTGGTGATCACATTGACACTGAGGCCAAGGACTGAAGGGGCCAGATATCTATACATTACTTTCTTTCTGCTGTAGTGGGAAGATGCTGATTTGTATTACAGGGCACTGGTTGTGCTGCACCACCGGCACAGAGGAATAGACCAATTAATTGCTTGAGTTCATGTCTTGCATCTTTTTCAAGCCCTAAATTAATGCAAGCAAAGCAAAAAGCACAGGGTGGTTGACATTTAATGAAATGATTTTTAGTGTTTGGAGGGGTGCTTTATGATCATCTACTATGGTGACAGATGTACTAAAAAGCCATGAATAGATTGCATAGATAAAAACATTATTACTTACAGTACTCCGAAGGTGAGACTTGTTTGTCTTACCTGTCTGTAAATCATGCAGCATGCTTTCAGTTCCATGTAGGCAGTAGCTTTTTGTAGTAGAAGCCTTAGAAAATTATTTTGAAAAAGAACACACCTGGTTTTTGAATGTCTAAAAAAAGACATAAAAGAGTGAAACCATGTTAAATAATGGAGGGATGCGAGTTCTAGCAAGAAGAAACACCCATCTTTGATACCTGTTTGACTCTGTCATGAAGAAGCAGTGTTGAATGTGAAATTAATCCTTGCAATACAGGGCAATCAGTATCATCCTTAGTGGGGCTGGATGCAATGGAGGTCTTTCGCACTGCTTATATTCATGCCAAGTCCTTTTTTTTTCCTTGCAGCAAAGAAAACTTGTGCTGAGTCAGATTTTACTTGTGACAACGGCCACTGCATCCCAGCCAGGTGGAAATGTGATGGTGAAGAAGAATGTCCTGATGGGTCAGATGAATCAGAAGCTGCATGCAGTGAGTAGCACAAAAAAGTGGTGTTTCTCAGACATGTTGTCTTATCAAAGTGTAGAGAAACTGGAGGTGTTATTCCCAGCACTTGCAGGATCATCTGTCAACTTTTGCTTCTGTTAGAGCAGAAGGTAAAGACACAAAAGATTTGGGTCATTCAAATCAGCTGGTTTCTAAACTTTCAACTGTATCAGTTTTCCAGACTATGATACAGGCAGCACTATGTAGTGTGTATTTCTGTCTGTAACAGAATTGAAAACATCTGTAGCGCTGTTACAGTTTATCTGGTTGTAGAGCTCATGATCAGCAGTGGTGCACAAAGATTCACACTCACCTGGGATCAGGCCTTTTGGAAACTCAGACTTGCAGCATTTTGCACGGTAGCACACTGGGATTTATCATCACTGCAGACAGCACTTCTGTCATTACAGAGGAGCTTTGCAATGTTAGAGTATTGCTCAATATTTTTTTTTTGCCTTCAAGAACAAATGAAGAAAAAGGTAGCAGATGAGAGATGTGCAATGTAAAATAACTAAAGCTGAGACTTTGTGTATGCCAGATGTTAACTGCAGGTAACACTTTCTAAAAATCCATTGATTCAGTTAACTGCAGGTAACACTTTCTAAAAACCCATTGATTCAGTAAGTAAAAGGACATGCTTGATTTTCATGTAGTGCATTTTATCTTGTTCTTTTGACTCTCTGAGGAGGTCCATTTGTGCTCCATTGTTCTAGAACTGTGAAGGTTGTCTGATGTTGAGTTGAAGGGAATCCCAGGGATATTTTAATAAAAACACTAATATGTAGACTTCTATTTGTGTGCTTACTTTTGTCTGCAGATTTGTTCTTGGACAGACCAAGAAACTAGTACAAGCCACTCTATTGTATTTCCAGTCATGTGCTTCACAAATACATTCCCATGAGTCCGAAGCAGTGTTGGAGGAAGTATTTTGTCGGATTTCACCAGAATGGGGCACATAGAGGACTTCAAAATTAACCATAGTTTTATTTTTAAGCCTAGTACCAGTCCTACTTTCTCCCTAATTAAGAAAGATTAATGCACTTCTCTTGAATAAAATGAATGGAATCATTTTTGCAGCCATATACAGGCTACAGAAAAAATTACTTCAGTAACTACATTAACATATTTATGTACTGTGTGCGTTGGTCTTTCACCCTGCATCCTCCTTAGTCAGAAGCTATCTTATTAATGCTACTTGCACTACCTGATTGCCTGGAGGGGGGCTGAATAACTAAGCAGCTCCATTCACTGCAGTCTCTGTCTGTAAATCTCTTGTCAGAGGCCATAGCATGGACTGTGTATAGGCCATGCAGCGATAAGATCCCTGACGATTTCTCTTAATCATCTTCCATTCCTTTTCTAGCCATTTCACCTTCCATTTTTCCCCCACTTATTTCATCCTCTGGGGAAATCAGCCTTAAAACTTAAGCATTGCAAAAGAGACTTGACCTGAGCCTCTGATTGTTACGGTGTGGGACTGCTGTCCAGAGAGGAAAGTAATTTGTTCAGGTTTGTGTGATTGCCCCCCACTTGAAACCTGACTGAAGTCTGCATTTCTGTGGTGGTTCTTCTGTTCAGAAAAATAGACAGCACTTGAAACATCTCCCTGCTGCTAATGGGAGTGGGCCAGTGTCACCTTGACACAGGAAGACGTTTGTTCCCATTCTGTGGTATGTGCCTAACAGATGAATCGGGAATTCCTAGTGAAAGTAGCAGTACCTGTATGGACCAATTCTT
>VYZW01036299.1:1560-11878 GCA_013401315.1 Balaeniceps rex
AGCACTGGGGCCTTAAGAAAAAACAAAGTATTGTCACAAAAATCTTTAGCTAGCAATGCAGTCAATCAAGATGCTATCACCAAGTCATTAGTGAATTAAATATTATCAGCGTGCCCGAAGACAGGCTTCACAAAACAGACTGTTGCTGTTCTCTATAGAGTTAACCAACTAAAACCAAATCTCCCTTTCTAGACATTTTATTCACCTACTAAAACACACCAGAAGTTATTTGCTAGAGCAATAGCCCTCTTTGCATAATTTCTTAAGTTATAGCCCTTTCTCCCAAAGGAATTTAATTTTTCACCTTTCTTGAAAAAAAAATCTTTCCATCNAAATCTTTCCATCAAGATCCATATGCTTTGAAAAAACCCTTTATGAGGCTAGCTTTCTTTATCTTTCATATACCACTAGACTGCTTAAATTTCACCAAGGCAGAATTTCTTTGTTATCCAGTCACTTTGTCCCACTATAGTGGTATAAATGTAGCCAAAACTTCAACTTAAATTGCCACAAGAGGAACTTGTTTGCTGTCAAGCTGTAGTAGAGCCAGAACAACTGGGAGGGCAAAAGTGCTCATGGATTTCAATGTCTGCTGGCCTCAAGACAGCTGCTGCTCTTTCTGTTGGAGAGTGACAGAATGAAGGACCCAAAAAAATTTACAAGTACTTAATTCTCCTGTCCATCTTACTCTTTCCTCTTCGAGCTGGTTATAGAACCAGAACTAATGTTTTCTTATGTCAGCATTTACAGTACTTCATCTTATGCCTTTCTCTTAAGTGAGCTCCGCCTCATTGCCCCCACGAATCCCAAAGCTAAGAAAAAGGTCTTTTTGCCTACTGGATCAACAATCCTGTACCCTTAGCAGAGGGCAGGCTCACAAGGTCCTGTTTGAAATACTGTCTACAATGGTAATAATGCACAGTTTAATGTAAACATGGTAAATACTAAACATAAATGCTTGTTTTAAGCACAGGTAAGAGTCTTATGGTACACTGCCACGGACTAGAATTTTGTTTTCTTTAAATACGTAGCAACTTTTTCAAAATGCAAAGGTCACTGTGAAGACCAGGATAACTGTATAATAACAATACAGAGTATACATTATGCTTGCCTACAGCAGACTGAGGGGGAACACGTAGCACAGCCCTTCCATTTTGCACTCCTGTATTTAGATACGACCTTGAGATTAATTCCAAAAGCCACTGGCATGTTACACTGCTGATCCACTTTAAGAGCAGGGAGGCAGTCCGAGAGGAAAAAAGGGTTACCAACCACAATGCTCTAAACAAGTGGCATCAACATTGACTTGAAATGGACTGCGTGTTCCACCCTCCGGCAAGCCCACCTCTGTTCATGTTCATTTCACCACTGCTAACTTTCACTTGCCAGTTTGCCTAATCTCGTGACCAGCTGAACATGACAATTCTGGATTGTATTTTAGGAGGTGTAGATCAGAGAACTTATTTCTACCTAAAGACAGCTGTTTAACACTTGCTACATACCAGATATACTTTGACATCAACGCATTATTGAAACTACTATAAATTCTCTGTCCTTTCCCACTTTGTCCTTTGAGGTTTTTTTTCCCCTAAGAGCAACAACAAGCAACCGCCTACCAGGGAAAGCACCACTGCAAAAAAACACCTTGCTACCCTGGAACACTGATTCACATTAACCAAAGGGACTACATATTTACTGCCTTCAGTGCTCTGGCATTTCTGTTCATTATTAAAAATATTGGGTTAGACAGCACATATCACCTGGCAAAGAATAAGAAAATACGCTATTTCTATCAAGTCCCTTGTACCTCAAAGCACAGGCTGTGATTTTGAACAGGCAACGAAGCAGAGTAAGACAAATGTTTCCCATTAACAAGTGCCATGATGCAGTCAGGAAGATATCTACAGACAGACCCTTGCACCAATAGAATCCCACGAAAGACACGTGGGTTCCACATTTTGTACAGAAGCTATCAATTTCAAGACTAATGTCGTAACTTTTGATAGCCACATTAGCTGGAAAAACATTTGGAGCATTTTAGTAAGTTCTCTTTTCAAACCACATGGTAAGAGACCTCTTTTACGCCTTTCTACAGGGAGTCACATTCCCAGTGACACAATCGCCTCGGGAGAAGACAAGTTTCCACACAAGACTCCAACTAAAGCCATTAACTTCATTTTTTACCTCCATTTGGGAGGATAGTTAAAGCACAGTTGGGAAGAGGAGAGCCAATAGCACAGCATGGCTTCCTTAGGGGCACTGTTGTCAGGGTAACGGCATCAGGCAGGTCTCTAGTGGGAAGGATTCTTCAGTGATCCCTGCGCAGGTCACAGCACTGTCCCACAAGCTCCAGCATCCCCTCCCACATCAGTCCCACACAGCAACATGGCATTTTAACTCACTGGGCAAGGCAAACACTGGCACCTATCCCATCAACATGCTGCTTCATGCCCAGGTCCCATATGTGCTCCACACTTTGCAATTTCCATTTGTCTCCAGCAGGCATACCTTACATGCCTGACAACTAGAAAACAAGTTGATTTAAGTCTATTAGATCACTCCCAACATTATCAAGCAAAATATTTAGCATTTCTCAGAATGTGTGGGGCTCAATATTTAGGTTGTCAGCCTTCTACATGCTTCTGGTTGGGAATAACAGGAATATCTCTTAACATTAGCTAAAAGAGTAAACCAGACACTAAGTTGAATAGCTTTTTGTTTGCCTAAATTCACTGAACTGTGACTAAACTCAGGCAAAAGAACAGCTTTCAGAAGATGAGAACAACATACAGTTTTAATAAAAGACTACAGGTCTGGTTTTTTAAGTGTTTATCTATGGGTCTGCAAGTCCAGGGAAATCTGCTGTATGTACTCAAACAGCACAGCAGAGTTAAATCCTGCCTGCTGTTCTGGTCCTACACCAAAACCCTTTAAAAGGATAATGAAGACAGCATCACATTTCATACAAGATTTCCTGAATGCCTGCTGAGCTGACCTTGTTTACAAGTACTCACTGAAACGATTAATTGCTCATACGTTCCACTCCACACTGCTATGGCTCAAACTTTTCTGCCTATACTATCCACAGGGACATGAGCCAAAAAGAAAATTTCTATGTAATTATCCAATTAATTATTATTAATGCTAGCATTTAACAAAAAATGCCAGCTGGCATACATAACAATCATTTCTATTGTGCAAGAACTACAAAAGGCAGTTGTTTTCTTATTAATAGCTATAAAATACAAAGTTGAACAGTTTTGTTTTGTTTTAAACTACAGAGGATCAGAAGGGCAAAGAGAACAGAGTGGTAAAGGGCTGGACTGGGAGTCAGGAAACAACTTGAATTCAGAATCTGCAACACAATTCCTGTGCAACTGAGCCAATCAGTTCATCCCTGTGCTACAGGTTTCCATTGGTAAATTAATACTTTCCCATTCTTTGGCTTTATTGCTTAATTTTACTCTGTTCTTTGGCAGTAGGAATTTCTTATAAACACATTAATAAGCAGAATGGGGTCCTTACTGACTGAGGCCTGTAATTTTTTTTTCCTCATTGTTTAACTTCAGGGGGATTCTGAGAGTAGAACAATACGATTTCTTCTGAACCTAGCAGAAACTGACTGCTCCAGCTGACCCAGAGAAATCAACTGATACAATAAGGCAACAATTAGTTTGAAACAGTCCAAATGCAGTTACTGGAAACTAGATAAAAGCATGCTATACCCTGAAATTTAGAGCAATGTGTTATTCTTCTGTGCTTTATTGACTTTAGCTAACCAAGGCACAGAACCCCAACAACTTAAAGGAAGAAACTTTGTTATTAATAATTAGTGCAGGACTAGATATCAATAGTCCCACACCTCCCCACCTCCCTCTCAACTCTGCCACAGATTTGCTGTACGAGACTGTACTGATGCTGCTCTGTGCCCCAGCTCCTCTATGTACAGCAAGGGAATAATCCATATGTAGCTACTCAATGGAATGGTTTTCAATTTTAATTCACATTTGTGCTAGGAATTTAAAAAGACAAGCGTTTACCAAAATTTGCCTCAGCACTCGTTCCAAATACACATAGCACCTTCACAGCTATCAATTTCAGCACCAATAGTATAAAGTAAATATGAACTCTGTCTTTTTTTTGAAGTTACACTATATTGTTACGGATGTATTTATGACATAACTGCAATAGCAGCATGAAACCCCCTAGGCTGGGTAACAGTAGGTCCTGACAGCTAAACTTCATACAAAACTGTTGATGTGTTGTGTGAACTGGACAATACAGAAATCCATTAGATCTTGATCTTCAGGGGATCCCGATACATACCCTGACATCCCTGGCACACTCAGCATACAAAACACTTCAATCTTCAAACCAAGTCGAGATGTATCTCATTTCACTCATGCTAATATTCAGCACTTTTTCCCCTAATTGAGAGGATATAGCAGTTAGAGGAAAGCTGAAAACACAAATAAATACAACTGTGTTAGCAGGGTTCATCACTAGGACAGCCAGCATTCAATCAGCTTTGCTCTCCCTAGCAGGTCTCACACAACACATCATGGGGATCACTGCCGAGCGTTCGCGAGGGCAGCAGGATAATATAATATAGCAATTCATGCTCTAACAAAGAGATCTGAAAAAGCAGCCAGATGGACAGCCATCATTTTACAAGGCATCATGGGAGCTCTGTTTGCCTGAACTTTTGCAAAGCTGACCACATCCTAGCTTTTTTCAAACGTAAGTAGACATCACGAGTGATGCTTGTGACGATCAGCAGGGAACAGCAAATGTGTTTTCCTATCACTGAAGCCGAGTAATACTGCTCAAGCAGAGTTTCCCAGCCAAGTAGGGCACAGCATATGCAGCAGTAAACTACACAAATAAAAATTCTATCTGTGTGTATATACTCCCAACCCCAGATAGGTTACAGGCATTGATTCACTGGAAAACAGGCAGCTGACCTAAGAGTTTGAACAGATTCATCTCCAAAAGGCACTGAATTTGCACTCCAACAAAGTGTTTTTCATCAGAATACACTGCCAGTTTCTCTGTGAGGCTGCTGGGGAGCCTGAGCAGCCCCAAGATAGTTGCGCTATGCAGACTTGCTCAAGACCAATCCTTCCAACACTCCTGGCTCTGCAACAGCCTCTGCAGAGCTCCCTTAGGGCCAGAGTCCTTACAGCCCCCTGACTGACAAAGACGATCTCCGTTTCCAGGCTCCAGCTCCTGGGATCCACAGCCTGCAAAAGCAGGGCAGGGAGATCTCAGACTGGCAGCAGCCAGCTGCTCTTCTCCACCCCTCCTGGAATACAGAGCCAAACCACCTCATTTTCCTAAACTCTTAGAAAAAAAAAAATCTTCTCTGCAAAACACTGAGCCATCTAAATTTAAAGACTATTTTAAACATATACAGACTCACAGTGGGGTATAGCTGCGCTGTCTGAAAAATTCCTAGTACTCACCTTAAAATCTGATTTCAGGGAATGGCTTATATTATACAATGAGCAGGGCCAGAGGCTCAGGATTAGCATTTGTACAGCATAACAGGATTTCAGGTGAGTTCCTATATGGTAAATCAAACCTGCTCAGATCCAAAAATATGACTGAAATCTCGTTAAATGATTGCTGGGAGATTTGCAAGCTGGAATAGATTGCGTTTGTTGCTCCAGGTGTTTTTTTCCCCTAGTATATATTAAAATTCTATGGCTTATAGAGCCAAAAAAGGGAAGGAAAACTACTTGCCCAGGACCCTCTCCCATCAGAATGGTCATTGGGAGTTCAAGGAATCTTTTTCCAAACATAGTATCAGCTGCCCACTTTAAACCCTGCTTTCCTTTCATTAAGTTCTGAATACTTTCCAAACTTTTTCCAGACTGATCTTCTTTGTTCCTTTAGCAGGGGAAAACAAGCAGGAAGAGCCCACAGCATCACAACATAGGGGCACAAGCCTGAACATCAGTGGAAAATACTTAAGGTACACAAGCAGAGTATTCATTATAGATGAAAACAGCCAGCTGTTTCACCCCAACTACAGAAAAAACAAAGAGTACCAGCTTTGAAAGGAAAGCTTCTAATCCAGTAACAGAGAGTGACTACAGTAAATCAACTTGAAAGCAAAAGGATGTCAGACCAAACCCAGTGTCTTCTCCAAGTTTGTATAAATGATCCTCTGTAAAGAGACTTCAGTATCCCCTTCAGAGGGGCCATGTAAAACAAAGGCAAAGATACAGAACATAATATTAACTCTGCAGGATAGCTGGTAACATCTAGCATAGTTCAAGGGAAAAATCTCAGGGCACCACATTAAGCAAATAAACACTATTTCCCTGGAGTGTTAGACAAGGGAGTGGAGGGAAGAGTTGGGGAAAAAAGAACAAGGTAAAATTGAGTTATATAATGAAGTTACCCAGCAATACATTTTTTTTTCCTATTGCTACAATGCACTAACAGTAGCAGAGGGAAGAGCAGCATCAGAAGCAATTTTGATTTTTTTTCTTCCTGCTGGCAAAGGGCATATCTTAAGCACGTAAGTGTGAAACATACTCATCTTCTATAAAAATATGGTAAATAAACTGAACACAGCTTGTCCATGAATCAAATCAGTACTACAGTAATTTGTGGAATAAACCAAATGGGTATCTCAGCAACATAAAGAGGCTTCAGAGTTCTTTCCCCATAAAACAAGCTCTAACTAGCTTCCTCTTCCTTTCTGGCCACCTGTGCAGCGTGGCATAAGTAATAAAGATTTCGCCTGAAGTCCTAGATTCACCTAGCTAATTAAGTGCTTAAATCCTAAGAGAGATGATGCTTTTCCAAGTCAGCATTTTTACCACCAGAACGTTGGTAAGATCAGTAGTAGCAAGATTTATAGGATATGTGCATAATTATACTAGTGAATTCAGACCCAAATCAAAACCACCCACTCAACACAGCATTCACGGTTAACTATCTGCCCCCTCCTTTGTATGCTGTACATTTGGACTACAAAATCTTTGCATTCCCGTGGAAGAGCTCTTGCATCTGGTACTAAACATATGATGTAATGCATCTGAAAAATATTCCCTCCTGATTTCTCACCAGAAGCAAGGGCTACTACTAGCTTAATCCTGAATCTGTTTGCCTAGCTCATAGTCCTTGTTTCGGGGACAGCAGCAGCATTCTTGTAAAGGTCTTTTCATCCTTACATTACGCAACCTTAATATTAGTTTAATGTTGCTTTCTCCTGTGGATTATAAACACAAATCTCTAGACCCAGAATAATACCCTTCATCCCTCTTAAGACAGAAAAGCGGTCATAACAGGCTTGTTCCCTACTTACTGGACTATAAATCTTCAAATAAAATCAGCACACACAAAAGGAAAACAAACCCCTTCAGCCATCAAGTGGGAAGATCAGAGAACAAAACAGACATTATAGTGCACTGTAGTACAACTAATTTCTGGTCTATCCTGACTTTTGAATGCTTGGCTTTACGAATTCAGTCATGGTTTTTTAACATTGCTCTGCACATTTAATCTCCATTTTTAGACCACTTAGCTAATTCTTTTCCTTCTCAGTAAGCTTCTGTAGGTTAGAACATCAAGTGGACACCCTTATCAAATTACAAGTTTGTGCAGTGTTAGTTACCCTTTCAGCATACAGAATATTTGTTAATTGCTATACCTTGCACTTTTCAGAAGTCAAAGATCCACTATGACATCTAGCTACAGTGTAGGTATCCCTGGCTATTTCTTGGATCATGCTAATATCAATTAGTACCTACCGAGGAAGAAATATCAGAATTCACATGAAACCAAACCAAAAATTTTCATACCAGAATTTATATCATACTTCTGGCATGGCTTTCTGGACAACATTGAAAAAAGTCAAAACCATCCTACACAATCTTTGTGCCTAATCTGCTAAAACACATTAGCCTTAAGCAATGCCGTTTAAAAAAAATATTTTAAAGTGCCCCAATTTATTTCAGTAGAATAAACACTTCAGCATTTGAGGTCAAAGAAAATGTGTTTGAATAAAAAAAGGCAAAACAAAAAATTACATTTCTGAAGTTGTTCTTTAAGAACCACACGAACTGTTTTTTTATTTTCAGAATTTGTTTGAAACATCATATGCCAGCTGTGGCCAAGATGCCTGTATATAAACTCACCGGAGTTTATATACAATTGCATGTGTGTAATCCATGTACATGAATAAATTCAGTGTCACCAGCATCTGAGTCTTTTCTACATAGGAAGTTATAACAAGTTTCTCAATTTCCTTCCCATTATGTTTATGCAATTTGATACAGGCAAACATGAGCAAGCTCTGCCATGTGCTAAGATGATGACTGGAAGCTACAGAGTATCACTGGTGAAGCACTAAGCTCAAACTAGAAAACCGTGCTGAGAAGCTAAGTACAGCAGCTTCGGTTCACTGCTGTGAAAACACAGTCCCACAGCTTTTGGCTGTTTCAACAGGGGCAAAGGAAGACCGTGCCTCAGAACGCAACACAGACATTGTCTCAGCAATCTTGACAGAGTAAGCCATGTTCTAAATGTTTGTCCTGTCAAATCTTACATCACTCAAGTACTAGTTTTATTTCATACTGCAAAAAACCAAGCAGCTTTATCAAATATAGCACCTATAATAGGTTCCAAAGAAACCTACACTTTTCAAGTACATGCTTTTATTGATAATTACCAATTTGTTGCCAAAGATCTATTTTTAACTGTGGGCACACAGTTATTCCCCTTGATAAGCTGGAGTACAAAAACCTCTTTTAAAAACACTAGTTTAAACTGAACTTTTACTCATTAGTGTTTCTGTAAATGTTGTGTTGGAGCACTAGACACATCTAGAACACTCTTTCTTCAACACAAAAAGCCAGAATAATGGCATTGAATGGTTCCACATCCTATTGTATCAGTAATAAGAGAATACCTTCACTTTGAAAATATCAAAGCATTACACATGGTCCGAGTACTATCAACTACAAAAAAATGCATAAATGCTTAAAATGCTCAAATGAATAAAGCTTCCAGTAGAAATCACACATCTTGCTGCATTTGTATTTTGAAAAGAGTCTCCCAGAAAGCTCAACCAATCCTGCACAGAGCTGCTCTAGAATAGTTACGTTGGTTTAATTAAGAAGATTCAGAGTCAAAATAAGTTTCTTGGTTTTTCAGTGTGGATGCAAGAAAGGCATATCACTAATTACGCAAGAAAATCCCTAAAATGAGTCTTCAGACAACAGTTCCACTTGTCTGTGTTTATAGTAGAATCCAATACAACCTTGCAATCCTACTTGCTTTTAAGTGCAACAGAGATTTGAGAATTGAATGTTATCACAGATAGTCATCAGCTAAGCAAATGGAAGTCTGGAATTCTGTAGCAAATTAGGACTTCACATCTTAACACTGCTAAAGGACTTTAAAGCATTAATGCAACATCCCTATGGAACCATCATTTCCAAAGAGATAAGCCACCAGAAAGACATAGTAAAAAAAAAGTTAAGCACCTTGGCCAAGATCACATACTGAGTTTTCCAAGACACTGTGTAGACTAACACTTCTTACTCCAGAGGCACAAGTCCAGAAATTCAGTCCTGTTTAAATGCAGGAAAAACATTTGGTGGATGGTCTAAACATATAAGGAAAGCAGCTTTGTGTCTTCTCTGTATCTAACATTTAAACCAATATTAATATGCTCACTAGTAATAAGAACAAGAGAGCAGGTATGTATGAGAGGCCTGCAGCAACTTTTTTTTCCTTTAGAGTGACCTACAAATATGCAAAGTGTGGAACACCTTAAAATTTTAACGAACAAAAGGAATCATACAGCTCCTAAAGCAAACAGACACTTCTGGCAGCTTCAGAGGGAGCTGGAAGGAACAAACATTCATTCACTAAATCAATTCAAGCATCAAATACCATAAGCTGTTGTGAGGTGGCCCTCTCCCCCCAACAAATTAAACCACCTCAGTAGACTTGTGTTTATGGTATGAGACTAAACTATAACATACATTTTAGAATAATAGCTATGAGAATTAAACACTGCCCTAACTTAGTAACCTTAAGTGTCAATGAGAACATGTGATCTTCAACAGACACTTTTGTTTTCTTCTCAGAAGTGACTAAACCACTTAGCCTGCACTCCTTCAAAAAATCTGATACTCAAAAGGTGAAGAAAACATGAGGATTAAGCTCTAATAAGACAGTATTCAGTAAATCCTAATTAGCTATTTGTATTATAAGCCTACATTTAGCATAATTTGTTAAACTTATTTTTATCAAAATATATTACTATGAACACTTCAGTGATCAGAAATGGAAG
>VYZW01036300.1:1961-15106 GCA_013401315.1 Balaeniceps rex
CATCATCTTTTGTTATCATATGTCTATGGAAGAATGAGTTCTCAACTTTTTCCTCCTTCCATTTCAAACACAGAAAGAAGTTTAAAATCCAATCTTTCTACCCAACTTGCCTTACACGACACAGCCACCTTTGGCGTAGGAACGCATAATGTTAGGGCTCATTATAACCCAAAGACATTAAAGCATACTGCTTTCCCGAGAGATAGCCTTCGCCCTGGCCACTTAAAAAGGTCCTTATCATTTGATCAGCCGTTTGTGCACTGATCAGCACACCCCACTGTCAGTCCTAAAGAGGAGAGACAGTCCAGCTTCTTCTTCCCCTCTTTGTCTTTCCAAGCAGTGTTTTTGACCNCCTCCTTGTCTTTCCAAGCAGTGTTTTTGACCAAACGGTTATTACGCATTTAACCTACAAGACTAAGTAACGGCACAAGAGCCAGAGAGCAGAACTTGCTAAACCAATGCACCCAGCTGTATAAGGAAGACATTACGTGGAATGTACACACTTACTTTCTTAACTAACAGAGATAAGGGCAACGAAATAGCCAAGACAAAGTACAAAGGAACAGGTAATCCTATGTGTATGACTTCATACAATTCTTTCAGCCACCATTATCAGCATCAAGTCAAACAATTTCACAAGTTTGACATTATAAGAAGCAAATGTTTATTTCTACGTCATTAGAAAATATTAATCTGCATAACGATAACCATCTTCATTTAAGTATCACTAGAGGTTAATTAAAAGTCTTTACATACCAGACTAGCGGCTGAAAAAAGAAAAGACTGAGGCCTGGGAACACTACAGGGCTCCTTTTTAGCTTTGCTTCACGTGGAAACAAAAGGTTATGATCAGGTCTTGCACGGCTGCCTCTCTAATATTGACTGTCAACCAGTACTCGATTATGTACGTGATATGAATGTTTAGATGCCTTTCACACAGTACTTTTACAAAAAGTTCATTGTAATCCTATGGACATTCTCGTGATCCATTTACCCAGTATTATACCTCAGAAGTAGAGAATCGTTTCAAAATAGGTTTCACTGACCTATTTGATCCATTCTTCAAGTTTAACACTAGTAAGATCTTGATCTCAAATGAGATCACTTGGCAGCAAGTTCCGTAAGTTAACCATATTGTACGGAAAAACATTTTCTTTATTGAGTCTGATGGCCTACTCACAGGAAAGCAAGTAGGCCATCAGACTAGTGAAATCATGGAATTTTACTTTCTGTAGTATGACTTGATACGAGCAGTTCCTTATCATTGCAAGCAACTCCCCTTCTACACCATTTACTCTACACACACAATATTTCATCAAGCCCCCCTCTTACTCATGTCTCCTCTAAATGACATAGTAGCAAGAGAATATCTGTCCCAATATTTACAGGCTTTCGTAATTGCCTTTGGCAGCAGGAGTGGTTGTTCAGCTATTTCTATACCNTCTTGCACAGTGCTATCCAGTTTGCTGAGCGGCTCATAATTGTTACTCATATACCTGTTCCATAACCTAGTTTCCTTCTCAGCTGGGATATTAAATAGTTTTCTCATTTCTTTCTCGATGGTAGCTGTTCAGGAGGAAAAAAACACCAGAATTCCTAAAACATGAGCGCTTTTGGAAAAAAAAAAAAAAAAAAAAANCATATGTGTTCACTTTTGAAAAAAAAAAAAAAAAAAAGACAAGCCAGACATTCAGCAAGAAGGGTACATCATCGATCCTTCATGATCCTTTAAGTAGAAAATGTATCATGTAAGTTATAATTGCTCATATACCCTGTCTAATATTTAGTCTGAAAGAATGAAAAACTTCTGTTTTCAGTCATGTATTTCCTATCAAACCCTCAAACCAATAATGTTCAGAACACATTGAGAAGTTTCTGCCCAAAGGTCAACTTCTGTGACAGTCATCATTTGAAAACATAGGTTTAAGAAGGAAGTGTTTTCACTTACTGTTGTCAGGCCATACATCAGCAAACTGAAAAAAAGCATCTTTATGGACATATATGACAGCTGACATTCAGCATTTTTACACAGGAAAATATAGCAATGATACAGAGAGATAGAAACAGAGAGACAGGCCAAATTTCAGGAAGAACAGAAGTGTAGGAAGAGCCATTAAGATGTCTAGAACAGCCACACACAAGGAGGAAGGAATCGTAGAACCAGAGACAGAACTGCTTTACATGAGTGATGTGGATGTTTCTTAAGGACATGAGTTAGAAAGCAATGTGCTCTTCAAAGCTTTTAACCACAACTCCCTGTGTTGCACACAGAATCACTATGGCTGGAAGAAACTCAGGAGGTTCCTAGTCCAACCACTCAAAGCAGGGTCAACACTGAATTCGGACCAGGGTGCTTGGAGCTTATTCAATCAGGTGTTCANTTTCTGTCTTGTGCAGTCTGCAGAGGTAGCTTTTTAAGTAGACTAGCTCAACATAAATAGCACTTTCGTCTCCTAAGCACTATAGAAACCTAAGCTATTTAATCCTTACGCTACCTATTTGAAATGGGCTTTAAAACAGAACACTGTTGCCAAGACAAGAAACCAGCAGCAGAATCACTGAGGAATATTTATATTCAAGATTTTCTCTCCTTCTTCAAAATACCCAAAACAAAGAGATCCACAATAGCCAGTGANGAAAAAAAGCATCTTTATGGACATATATGACAGCTGACATTCAGCATTTTTACACAGGAAAATATAGCAATGATACAGAGAGATAGAAACAGAGAGACAGGCCAAATTTCAGGAAGAACAGAAGTGTAGGAAGAGCCATTAAGATGTCTAGAACAGCCACACACAAGGAGGAAGGAATCGTAGAACCAGAGACAGAACTGCTTTACATGAGTGATGTGGATGTTTCTTAAGGACATGAGTTAGAAAGCAATGTGCTCTTCAAAGCTTTTAACCACAACTCCCTGTGTTGCACACAGAATCACTATGGCTGGAAGAAACTCAGGAGGTTCCTAGTCCAACCACTCAAAGCAGGGTCAACACTGAATTCGGACCAGGGTGCTTGGAGCTTATTCAATCAGGTGTTCAAAACTTGCAAGGAAGGAGATTCCCCCGCCCCTCTGGGCCCCATTCAAATGTCCAGCTGCCCTAATAGGGAAAATGTTTTCATTATATTCACTTGGAATCAGACCTGTTTTAATTTATGACTACTGTCTGTTGTTTTCTCGCTCTGTGACTCAGCAAATAGCCTGACTCCATGTTCTCAGTAACCTCCTCATAGGTGCCACAAGGTCCCCCCAAAACCTTCTCTTCTCCATGCTAAACGCAGCTCCCTCAGCCTCTTCTCACACATCACATGCTCCAACCCCGACTGTCCTCTTGGTACGCGCTAGACTTGCTCCAGTTTATCAACATAGTTCTTGTTCTGGAGGGCACAAAATATCTCTTGAGGTAGCATCAGAGCACAGCTTCATGTATCAGAGAACTACTTACCAACAGTATCTGCTTTGCTGAAGTGGCAGCTAATTACATTGTCAGGATCACTGCTCTCACACAGCTTCAGCTCAAGAAGATAAACTTCAACTTTATAGTGCTTCACAAACAGACCATATTCCACTACCTGCAAACAGAAGGCAAATGCAATAAACAAAATAACACATAGCTAAAATACCGAGCAGTCCTCTGTAAGGTACACTTGTCTAAATATTTTAAGTCTTTAGGAGCCAAGCAGTCAAGTCTTGCAAGTCAAGCCATAAACTGAACAGCAAGTTGCTCTCAAGTCCAGATTCAGTCACAACCTCTGTCGGCTTGTTTTGGCGTTTTTGTTTTGTTTTTAAATGTAAGAAACCCCAGTGCTTTCCTTCCACAGTGCAAAGTTCCAAAGGTCCATCATCACAGCTGAACTGATAGTGCCAGCTAGCTACCCATGAAAAATATTTGATCGCAGAGTCAGAGCATTCTACAGAAAAAATAATCTTTTGCCTCTGGTCTTTGGCTGAGGTTTACCTGAAGAAAAAGAAACACACCAGGAACACTGGAGCAAAATCCCTTCTAATAGAATAGAGTAAGACAAAGCATTAATTATTTTTCTGCATGGTACACAGAACCTGCCTCACTACTCCCTCCTTGCAAAAACAGACAAGTATGTCAGAACTGGGTTTGATGACATTGCTTTATTTCAGAGTCATTTTCAAATCAATTTTGCATTTGAGAGAATACTCCAATAGGAACATCTACCCATCTCACTAGTTTTCAGCATATTTTTAGAAAGGTATTCTGTAAGACTAGACACCACTCTTCACCTACAGATCATAAAACACATTATGCCAGCAAGAAAAGCACATTTCAGAGGCCAGTTAGGAGACAACTGTGATGTAACTGGAGGAAAGAGGGGGGAAAAAAATCCTCACACCTCAATTCTCTCCACAGTTCTTTGCAGCCATAAAGCCTATGAAATTGAGATCATATTTCATTGAACCAGCAGGTATAATTTTAAGAGTAACAGTGCTTAAGAGGCATTTGGACAATGCCCTTAATAATTTGCTTTAACCTTTCAATCAGCCCTGAAGTGGTCAGGCAGCTGGACTAGAGGATTGTTGTAGGTCCCTCCCAACTGAAATATTCTATTCTATTCACGTGACACCAGACTTGCTATGATCTACATCTGCATCGTTTTACAGAAAAAAAAAAAAACTTTACCCAGCTTTGGAAAGAAACGAAGAATTAAGACTAAGACTTATTGTGAGAATTTGGCTAAATTATGCTTCTCTCTTCTGAGCTTTTATAGGGTTGTATTAGATATGCAAGGTGCTTTAAAGGCAAATAATTTACAAATACATTTGGAAAGATCTTCAGTATTTTCCTGTTACAACAGAAAGAGAAAGTAAAACTCCCTTTTTAAACAGCTTTTTGACAGGCAAATTACACTTTTTTTTTTTTTTTAAAGAATGCAAAGGAACCAGTTCATGAGTTCTCCATTTCTTTTTCAGAAGGAATTTCATTAAATGGGACTTCCTGTTCTCCAGGATTCTAGAGTTAGAAACAAACAAATAAGAACCCTATTCAGAAATGGAAGAACTCTTTCCAAAAAGAAGTTTCTGATCAGATCACTGTCTCTGTTCGGAGAGATGAATGGCAAGAAGAGTCTCTAATTGCCTGCAGGTGTCTTTTAAACAGTGTCTCATCAGCTAGTTTGTTCTCTGTCAAAGTAAAACTTGGGTCATCCCGTTGGACAGCAATCTGAGCACAACATGCATTCAACCGCTGAGGAAGCATGCTGTTCTACGTTTTGCACATTAATACACTTTGCAGTGGGACTCTATAGAAGACTGCCCAAAAATACAGTTTGAGATTATCAAAAGAAACCTGAACCAGAAATAAATCTAATCTAATCCTCCTGTACTTGTCTCTGATCATCAGGCACATAGCAATGGAAAAAATACCAGCTTGTAAAATTACGAAGATGCCTGAAAATTACTTTCCAAATCCTACTTCTATGGATATTTTGATGTACGAATTACAGCTCATCCAGCTTTAGGCAAAGGATTAAAGCATTCAAGGACCACTAGTTTAAGTGCTTTACTTCCAATGCTACCTGCAGAACACTGTCACCACAAGATACTGACCACATTCTACCAAGTGCAGTGCTGCAGCTTTTGTGTCCCACTGACCTTTCACTTTACATTTTTTGTAAGAGGCTGTTAACATCGACAAACCTACTACTCAACATCTTTTTAAATGTAAAAATCTACTTCCGTTACCAGGTTAACAATAAACAACACAGACTGAAACTCTCATACCAATTCAAAACTTTAAAAATTTACTCATAAGTGGACCGCAATAACTCAGCATCTTCTGTCTGTGAAACAGCAGCAGATCTAAGCTCTAGGCCCCACTAAATACACTGTTGAATAGTGGCATCTGATATCCCAAGAAAAGGAGGCTCACACAGTTAAGCCTGTCACCCAAGTGCTTCCCCAACAGCTTCCACACCTCTTGTCCAACTGCCAAATTTTTCAGAAAAGGGAGCGTCTAATAACATGCCAGGCTTTGTTATTAGACAGCAGTTAGACAGCTCATGAACGAAAGCTTCCTCACTCAGAGAGGCACTGATCGTGTAATAGTTCTAGTTTTTCTTCTCGGTATAGATCTTCTATTCCTCAAGAAACTATCTGTTTCTACTAAAATCTCATCTCCTTTACATGCTAGAATTCTTTTTCACTCCCCCCACTTCTGTTTTACACGGGAGTGCTGTCTACTCAGCAGAGTGAACCTGGGATCATTTATGCTTTCTGAAGACGTCGGAATTTCTCGTTAGTACGCCTGCTAGCCCACACTGAATGACAACATTCCAGTACCACTCATCGGCACGAGTGGGCCTGCAAGAGAAGGATCTTACTTCCTTCTACCATTCTGCTGCCACACTTTCCTGGGTCTTGCGCACCTTGAAGCAACCCTTACTGTAACATAATGCTACTTAAACTTAAGCAATATTAATTCTGTACATTGTATCAACACTACTCACTTGGTATAGTGATTCTTTATGAACCACACAGACCAGCACCACTCCATTTGGTCAGTGCAAAAACCTAAGACTAAAATAAAAACAAAAACCCTTCTACCCATAAACAAGTGTCTGACAGATTTCCAAAAAGCAACTTGCGAATTTCACCTTCCCAAACAGGTTATATGCTCAGAATGCATTCATAACTGCATTTGCCAAGCAACAATAAGACTTACAGAACAAAACCACAAATACATCTCATTACTTTACAATCACAGAATTTTGGAAGAGAAAACAAGAGCCACCTTCAACTCCAGAGGAAGTCCCTAAGCTACCTGTACGAAAAGACAATTTATTCCAATGCCTCATTGTGTCCCAGAAGATTGATACGCTTGACTAACAACTTGCATTCTTCAACAAAGCACAAACTATTCCATGCAACATAAAAGCACTGCACCAGTGCAAACAATCATAATGTAAAAAGTTAACCAAAACAAGGTTCATGGTTCTCACCCATATAACCCATCAACTGAGAATCACTGAAGATTCACGCATTTTAACTGCAATATTGGAAGGTTATTCTTTCAGACAACAAGGCAAAAAGACCTCATGTTACTATCTCCGAAGAGCTGCTGAGGATCCTGTCTTAACTCACACCTAGCAAAATAAACATCATCTAAGTTTGTCAGAGATCAGACAGTGAAAGCAGGCTCAAGAGAACTTGTTTCACCCATACTTACTTTTCTCACAATAGGCTGCTGTCCATCTATGCAGCCATACCACATTACCAGTTTATTCCAGGCTTCGGTGGGAACCAAGACGTAATCCAGCTCATCAATGAGGTGTTCTTTTAAACTCTGAGTTTCTGGATCTAAAAGGGAGACAGACGTAAGAAAGCATGCCACCAAACAGAAGCCCTTCTTCTCAAGAACTACACACATACTACCATGACCCTAACAAATACCAACACTCCCACGGGCAGGCAGACACCGTGCCAGACTCCTCACTTACAAGGCCAGGGACGACCGCTTGGATCCTCCCGGAACACACGGCGCCAAAAGCGAAAGCTCCACGACGAGACGACCGCACACCGGAGTTACTTACCCGAGACCGGCCTGCGACCCGAGCACCAGGCCCCCGCCGCCGCCCAGGGCCTCGCTCCCCCGTGGCCCAGCGCCGCGGGGCAGCACTCACCCCCGAAGAGACCCGAGTTGTCGATAGGCCCAGGGAAGAGGCCGGGATCGCCCACGCCGAACATATCCCAGCTGTCGAAGCCCACGTACTTCTTCCACTGCTTGAACCAGCGGCTGTCCACCAGGTACCTGCAACACACGGCACCGGGCGGCGCGGCCCTCTCAGCGGCGGCGCGGCGCGGCCCCGCCCGGCCCGCTCCCGCAGGCCCCGCCGCCNCGCAGGGGCGGTGCTGGCGGCGCGGGCGCCATGGCGGCGTCCGCCATTTTGCAGTTGCGTCCCGCGGGCCTGCGCTGGCCCTACTCGCCCCGGCGGCTGCGGCAGAGGCCGGCCCGCAGCGGCCCGGGACAGCCCTGCGGCCCTCCCTGGCGGCAGCGGAATGTGGGCCCTTGCCGGGCGCAGCCCCTGCCGCTGCCGCGGCAGGTGGTGTCTGCTGCGCTGTGGGGCGAGCAGGATGGGCGCCCCCCTCCCTGGGCCTCTGGGGCCGGTGGGGTAGAGAGCAGCCAGGTCTGGAGGCTTGGGAGGGTGCAGGGAGGTCTCGGAGCAAGGCTGGAGGCGTCGGGGTGCGGGAGGCCTCATCCCCGCGGGGGGTGAGCCTCGTCCCCGAGATGGCTCCGTGGCCAGGAGGGTAGCCCGGGCAGCCTCTTCCAAAGCAGGTAGCAGAAACGTTTGGTGTGGACTGTGTGGTGTCAGTGTTACGTGCTCCGTTTTCTCCTATAACTGACTTCATGGAGCCCTCTGGTCAGGGCGTTGGCTGGGGAAGGAGACTTCAAGTTGCTACGGGAACAAATGGGAGAACGGCTCTGAGTAACCAGCTCTCAGGAGTTTGAAAGTGTCTCTGGAAAGAACCTCTCAAGAAGCGATTTAGGCATTTGTCTCTCGAGTAGCATATCCTGTGCTGTTTAGGGAGCCTGTGCTTGAGAAGTGGGAAAATTCAGGTGGTGATTCAGAGACTTGAAAACCTGCTTTAAGCCCCAATACACCAAAGAAATCCATTTACCTCACAGAAAAAAAGGCAGGGGATGGTGTACTGGGGCTATGACTCTCTGCAGGGGAGCACTCTCCTTGCAACCGGTATCCGGCAGCATGGTGCGCGGACGGGCTCTACCTCCTGCCAGCCAGGCCTGGCAATGCTGTAGCATTCCTGGATAAAACACTAAAGGCCTTTTATTTTTTGACAGCAGGGTAAGCCTATCCAGTTAACACTGAAAAAGACGACCATTTTCTCCTTCCAGCAAGAGTTGAGTCCTGTCACTTAGTCCTGTTTTTCTCGAAGGGCAGGGCCTCTTTGGGCTTCAAGAAACCAATACACCCTGTTCTGGCAAGACTGGGTGTGTTTTTAAAATGAGTCAGCTATTCTGAGATAATACTTGCAGGGCTGACCTCACTTGGCTAATGAATTACCTACTCCTAATAGAAAGTGCAGTAAACAATTAAAACGGTCTCATTCAAAGCTTTCTGAGTCAGTACCAGGAAACAACATTATTACGGTTTCACCATAGATAGGGGTGTCTGCATTCTCCTGTCTCTTATAGTGCTTTCCTTTCAGGCATTCTGCTTCCTGCTCTTGTCTCCACAGCTGAACCTGATGGCTGCGAGAGTGGCACTGACAGGAACAGAGCCCTTTCCAGTGCCACCTGGTTGGAGGCAGGTGTTTCCTACCTGCCTTACAATGGCAGTGATCAAAAACAGTGACTGAAAGCTGTCTTAAAAGTTAGTGGGTGCAACAAAGCTCAGCAGGAGGAGAAAGGGATTTTAAATAGCTGAAAGAGCATTTAACAGGCTGAGTAAGAAAGGTCTTAGGCTCCACTTGACAGCATTTCTGTTAGACGCTTCTGAACACATCTCATCAGCCACAATTTCAGGAGATGTGCTAGGGTTTGATGGCCGGAACACCAGGGAACCCAGGAGAGGGAGATAGGGGCAGGAAGGATACTTTTCCTTGCAGCTGGTTAACATTCCTGACAGCTTCAAATACCCGAACCTGTTTAAAGATTTAAGAAGGAGTTGATGGCAACTATCAGCAGCTAAGAGGCGGAGGGAATCACTGGGAGGGAGGAGAAGTGGGGGCAAACATCCTCTAGAAAGGCGGGAATATATGGGACTCTGATACGTAGAAGAATGGAAAAGCAGGGTGAACACTAACAGAGGGAATAGCTGTTTGCACAAAAGTGTAGAAGAAAAAAATTGAAAGAGTGTAGATGTGACAGACACAAGATGTTGAAAAGACGATGTCCTCAAGCCACAGAAGCATCCGAGCATGCTAAAGTAGTTGTATTTATTTTCAGGTTTCCTACTGAGTCTGTTTCTCTCTGGAATTACAGAAATAGAACCTGGCCATTTTATAGTCCCTGAGGAATCGCCTGGCATTCTTCAGGTCTACCCTCAGCATAGAGCTGCTACCTGTAGTGAAACATCTTCCCTTCCGGTCACACCACCAAATAACGTTTGGGTGCGAGAGCCTGCATGGCAGCTGTGCTCTTCTGCAGGTGTTCAGGGGTTCCAGCCCGCAGGCTGCCCTTTCCACTGCAGCCCACTTTACCCCAGAAGCCGGCTACTCTGGGGAACACTGAAACGAGACGGTGAATAACAAGGCTGGGAGGCTTTTATTGATGCTGCAGTGTTCCTGCTGGTGGGCTTACACTGGGATCATTTGTTTTCCTGCTGGCATGGCTAATTTTCATCCTGGAATCACGTCATTGTATTTCTGCTGGCGTGGCTGTATCTGTTCTGGAGCTGCTGCTTTGTTTTTCTGCTAGCACAGCCCCGGCAGCCGGAAGGTAAATAAATCCCTTGGCCATTAGCACTGAATAAGCACAGTGTAAGATGCCTTTCTGACCGTCAGGCTCGGCGAGAGACCCTTTTTGGCAGGGCTGCCATTGCGGCAGGTGTTGCGGTCTGTTCCCCCGCGGCGGTGGGTCTCAGCAGGGGCTGCAGGCTGATACGGAACAGGCAAAGCAAAGGAGGTCCTGCTCAAAGGGCTTGAGTTTGGTGAGTCAGGATTGAGGAAGTGCCACAGCTCGTGTCGAGAAAGATTTTTCAGTGCCATGAGTTCCTGCTGCCCATGATCCCCTGAACTCTCCACATATTTCAACATCCTGCCTTAATGAGGGAAGTAGATTTAACTGAAAAAATAATCCCCCAAATCAAGCAGCTTCTGCTCCAAAGCTGAAATACCTAATGAAAACATCCTGTTTTTTCCACAAAGCCGTACTGGAAGTTAAGAAATAGCCGGTTGAGGGTTGTGCAATCTGAGTTCAAAGCTCAGTGACTCAGGGGTAGCAGCAAGCAGGGTGGAGCCTGCTGTAGGTTTTGCCCCTATGTCTCAAGTCAGCCTTGGGTGTAGGTACAGTAACAGAGCAAACAGCGAATTGGTGAGGTGAGAAGCTACGAACAGGAAAAAAAAAAAAAAAAAAACTCAGATCCCAAGTGGTTTTAATTATGAAAACAGTGCACTAATACTTTAAAGTGTTAAGCCTTCCCTTTGAAAGCCCGTGTTTCTAGTTTGTGTACTCCTCAGTCCGCCACCAAGTTTACACTCAGTGCTATGAGGTCTCATGAGGAGCGGCTTGTCATGAAAATGTGCTCACAGAGCTATTTAAGGATTGAAAATTTACCTGCAGGAGGATAGCGGCTGAAATTTGGCACAGGCTCACAGGGAAAACTCCCAGGCAAAACCAATCCTAATTCCAGCTGTTCAGCAGTAGGCTGTAAACCCAGGATCACCGCACAGAAAGAACACGTCAGGATGATTGTAACCACTCCATGGAATACGTCCACTCCGTGGTTGGCAGGAGTCAAAAAAGCGTTAGGGAAGGAGTAAAAAGAGGAAAATATTGCCTGAACGCTGGTACAGCCGCACTTTGTCAGATGCAATTCCTGTGCCCAAAGGGCAACAAGGACACTCTGAGGTAAGGCACAGTTTCTGTGGGAGAAGTGGTTGAATAGGCTGGCATTCTGCTCTGGGAACACGAAAGAAGTGGTTCTTCGTGCGATTCCCTGCGTTGCAAGGCATTGGGGATGCACAAAGGTGATACAGGCTTCATGTAGGACTGGGCGAGTATGTAGAGATCCGTGTTCAGCTACCATGGATGCAAAATGGGATAGAGCCAGGAGACAGCTGAGCCATCAAGGGGGCAGGAGCTCTGGGACAAGGGAAGGGACAGCGCGTGCTGCTCCTGTTCTAGGTCTCCCCTGGGCATCTGCTGACGGAGGCCAGATAACAAGATGGGCTTTGGCTGACGGGCTTTTCTTCCCCAAGCCCTCTGCCAGCGCAGCTGCAGCAGCACAGGCTGCAGAATCCCTCATATACCTGCCTGAGCAGTTATTAACCTGTCATGGCCTGCTGTTGGTAGCCAAGCTAGGAGTTCTGTCAGCCAGTGTAAAATCACCCCCTGGCCGTACACCCCTGTGTCTTTCCTCTGCAGGCAAGCCTCGAGTGAGGTCCAGTAAGCAGTTTGGCAAGGTTTTTCTGTTCTGTGCCGCCCTCACGCTCTGCCAAGCTCGTTACGCGCGGGGTAGGACGCGGCACCGATTCACAGTTTGCAGAGCTTGCAAACGCTGTTTGCCCATCACACTGCCCTAGGTTTGCGTTCAGATTTCAGCCTGACTGCACTATCACGCTCAAGTGGTTTGAGTCGGCCCCTGTGAGCACCCCTACGAGCTGAGGAACACGTAACGTGGCCGCCATGTTTCACCCACCTCGCCCACATTTATCAAGCCACAGCCTTAAAGAAAGTACGCACCTTTTTTTTATTATTATTTATTCAGAGAATCACAGTAAGCTACTGACACTCACAGCTGCTCTCCCCGGCATAGTTTCCCAAATGTTTGCATGCAACTTTTGAAAATATCAAGTACACTTCAAGAATTTGGAAGATGCACCATCATGAGCAAAACCTGCACGAGACATTGGGATTTCTGCCAGAGCAGCAGCCCCCTGCAAGAAAAACAGGCAGGAGCGCAGCAAGCTGAGCAGGAAGCGAGGGGGCCAGGCAGCGAACGCTGTGGCGCTCTGCTTTATTCGAGAACATTCTTGGGAACCTTCTGCAGAAGGAATTCAATATCATCCTGGATCTTGATGGTTTCGAAATGCCGGCTGTAGCGTTTGAAGGGCACGCCATCGGGGCCGATGAGGAACTTCTCGAAGTTCCAGGAGATGTCGTTGCGGCAGACCGGGGACCAGATGATGTACTGGGGGTTGGTCATCAGCGAGGAGGGGTCGTCGTGCGGGAAGGGCAGCGCCTCTTTCAGGAAGGTGAAGAGGGGGTGTGCGTTCTTCCCGTTCACCTCGCACTTCTCGAACATGATGAAATTGGGCTTGTACCCGTTGCCGGGACGAACGTGCTCCAGCGAGAGCAGGATCTCCTCGTTTGTGGCGTTTTCCTAGGGAAACAAAAGCAAAACCGCCCCGGGCACGGCCCGTGAGAGCCCAGCCGGGGCCGGCGGCTCCTCCGCGCGCCCCGGCCCCGGCCTCGGTCCCGGCCCCGGCGCAGCTC
>VYZW01036300.1:15207-44230 GCA_013401315.1 Balaeniceps rex
GCCCCGCCCCGCCGAGCCGCTGCTCCCCGCCGGGACCCCTCCTCCGCCGCTCTCACCTCCTCCGCCGTGCCTCGCCTCCGCCTCTGTGCTCCCGAGGGCTGCCCCGGGGGCGGCATCGCCCCCCCGGCACCCCCGTTCCTCCCGCGCGGGGCTCGGCGGGGCGCGGAGCCTCCTCCGGGGGCACGGAGAGTCCGGACGGGCGGCTCACCAGCCAGCCGAGGGGCCGGCACTGCCGCGCCCGGCTCTGTCCCTGCCTTCTTCCCATCTTCGCGGAAAGGCTCGGCCTTTTTCTCATCAATTAAGAGCTCAGAATTGGGTAGTTTATACATCCACGGGTAATACGCAGGGAAGCGTCGCCGACTCTCAGAAACGCTGTGGAAAATCGGCAAAACACAAAGTGCTCCCGGGAGCTAACACCTGTGCGATAACTGGACTGTCTGAGTACGGAGACAGCACGGCACAGCACCAGGGGCTGCAGCATCCTGCTGGGACACTGCTGCCAACAAGAGCGGCTTCTGGGGGAGAAACACCTTCAGTTTGTGCACCAGGAGGAGGAGCACCAGGAGCTCCCAAGGAGCTACCCTGAACCCAAAACGCTGTGGTCCAGGAGGGGCCACAAATTCCCTTCTTTGGTCTCCTTTTACAATTTTCCCATATCTTTGAGGCTGGTAAAGCCTCCCTTTACTTCAGTGGTTGCTTTTCCCCATCCCTGGCTTTTCCATTGCTCGCCTTACTGCTTTGGTCTGTTTTAGGGAGTTTTAAATCACGCAGTAGCGACTGCTCTTTTTCTCGTGGATTCAAGGCAGCCCTAAGTGAACTTCACAGACTGTTGCCTGTGCCCACGCCAGGCAACATGGCCCAGCCGCTCCTCCACAGGTCTTTGTGCTGAAACATCGCCCTCCTGCAGAGCACACTGTAAAGAGGCAGGTCCAGGGTCAGGCCTTGAGGCAATGTCCATGGGTTGGACTGACAGGGACTGTGGGGCAGCACACCCCAGCAGGGACCAAGAGCAAGGGCCTCAGCTTCAGCAGGGCTCCCACGGGGAGGCAGAGAGCCCCTGCTGAGGCTCCTGCCAGCATCTGCGCCAAGCGAGCTCCGTTCACAGCAGCCCCAAGGTCAGACAGCTGCTTATCAGCCCGGGCCCCCAGCCAAGGCAGCCCAGGCCCCAGAGCGCAGGGGGATGCTCTCTGTTCTCTTTCATGCTCCATATTGGGGACTCATCACAAACGCCAGCTGTCACTAACAGGCCACCACGTAACGCCTCATCTCTGGTCCTGCTTCCCAGGTGACCGCAGGATCCGGGGGTTTTGCTTTGGGCTATTCTTGGCACCTGCCCCCGCAACTGGGAACTGGAATAGTTCCTGGCAGCGGTGAGTTTTGGGGACTCGCACAATTATCTTGCAGTTTTTGTAGTGTGTTGCAGCACTGATAGCAGGAGCCACGACAAGTGTCCTGAGATCAGAGCAGCTGGGAAATGGCTGACGGGATGAGCAGAGGCACGTGACCCATGTTTGCTCTTGAGTAAACTGACAGTTACAGTCCACGCAGGCTCCTTACCCACCTCTTGGGCACAGCGAGCCACAGTGGCTTAAAGAAGAGGAATTTCTCTTCAGGGGTGACCTCTAGGGCAGTGCCACAGAGAGGCACCTCTCTGCTGCTTTTGACGCTTGCTCAGGCTGGCACCTTCGATCCTCTGGCTGGACCCAGGGGTTGCATCTGAAGTAGGGAGTTTATATCTGGGGCCCTGCCCTTTTCAGACAAGAGCAGGTTAGGGCTTTCCCTTCCTTGATGAGTGAGTTTTAAGGAAACTGAGTTGAACTTCCTTGTTGGCTCAGAGCTATGCCCTGTGCCTGGACACATTCTGCAGAGCCAGCTGAACTTGGATCCAGAGGAGTGCCAGGAGCTCCTGAGGGACTAGATGGGCTCAAGGGACCCCTTTTGAGATGTGTGAAAAGGGACAGTTGTCCTACGAGGTCAGAAGATTGCTGTTTAACAGCAACAGCTGTAGTAATCGCAAAGGTCGCGAAACACGCCTTCCCACCCTCTGCTCGTGTCTCCTCCCCACTCCTGGTACCAAACTCCCTCCCCTGGCCAGGGGCCTGGAACTTGGCTCCTAGCTCTTCCCCTGCCCCTTTCACAGCTCCTTGCCTGGCTGGATCACCCTCTGTGAGCGCTGAGCTCTCATTTCCCAGGTCTGGCCTGGCTGTCTGTGTCCTCAGTTTCATCCAGAACAAAGGTGGCCTCCAGAGGTGACAGATGTGACAGGAACCCAAAGGGAGCCAGGCTGCCAGCCCTCAAAAGCAGGAAGGCTGAGAAGGACTGATAATTTAATAACCATGTGCTCCTAAGCAGGCTTCCACTCTGATGCCAGTGGTGCGAGGGACAAGGAGAGGGAGCTGGGGCTTCTGGTCATAAATGGGAGACACTGACTTACCAACATGTCTGAACTTGGAGAAAGGCAGGCCAGGCCTGGAAGCCTAATGCCAGCAGGTGGACAAGACAGAGGAGATGGGGAGGTGGCACTCTAGGTTAACAAGAGCCGAGATTAAAACTGGGATAACAATTGCTTCTGCGTGGAAGTGCATCAGCAGATGCACAACCCGCGAGCTGGGTCTGAAGAACATGCAGACCTTACTCAAAACCCCCACAGCTGAGGAGCTGCTCTGTAACTGTGACCACAGAGAACTGCAACCCAGCGGCTCTGCAAGACTGAAAAACCCCAGTTTTGCTCGACTGCAACCACCCCCCACCACCACCCAGCAACAAAAACCCCCAAAAAAGGGAACTGCAGAGGAGTGAGCAAGCTTGTTAACAGGGCAGAGAACGAAATCCTCACAGGCAGCCCCACAGCTGCAGCTGGGAACTTCCTGCTCTCTTCAGCCCTGTCCTCCCCGCGTGGTTGGAGAACGGGCACCCAGGAGAGGAAGGAGGGAAGAGCGGGGTGGGTGCCACCGCCAGGCTGGCCGGATGCTTCACACTGGGGTATCTGTGGCTGCAGAGGGAGGACAACGACCAGAGGTACAGGGCACTCCCATGGCCTCAGGCCAGGTCCGTTTCTCCTTTGTGGCAGGAAAAGGAATCAGGAACATTGTCCAAAAAAAAGAAAAAAAAAGCGACATTGGCATTTTGTAGGACATAACTTGGGTGCGGCTAGGTGCTCACTTACATGGATTGTCGTTAGCAACTGGACTCCCTCCTGCCCAGCCCTGCGGGCAGAGCCTCTCAGCTCAACAGCAGCAGCTGTAAATACAAGTGCAAGGGTGGAGATGCACACTGCTACTCCGTACCATTTCTCACCCAGGAGAAGCACGATCTGCTCTCCAGCGTGGGTGCGGCACAACGGCCCATACCTCGGGCCCATCCCTTGTTGCAGCGCTTGAAGGCATCCCTTACGAAAACAGCATGGCAAGCATGTTGCCATCTCACATGTGCTCCAGTGCAGCACGTGGGGTATACGACAGCGCAGATAAGCATGCTGCATGCCACCACATGCTTCTACAGCAACACTGCCGTCTTCTCCTCCCTTCTTCCTACACTCCCCTCCTACATAGCCTCCTCCTGCTTGTCTATTCCCATGCTCCAGACCGATAAATTCAACTTGACCGATATACTCCCATCTGGTCTGAGTATCAAAAGAAGCTCCAAGGAAGCTTTGCCACTCACCGCAGGGGCTAGGGCAGGGCGAGGGATTCCACCTCTGCTCTGCTGCAGCATTCGGAAACTGCTGCGAGCAGCAGATGGGTATCGCTGGGGAAAAAAAAAATACTAAAGCACTTGCAACTACTCAGCGAATCCTATCACAGCTGTATCAAAAATGGTATTTCTGATTCAGGCTGTCAGACGCTGGGCCAAAAACCCAGAGTAAGGAATACAGACACCAGGATACAGGGAGCTTAGAAAACTGCCTTTATTCTATTAGTTGTTGGAAAAATGAAAATACAGAAAGAGTTTAATTGGCTGCAGAACAGCAAGAAGTTCACAGGTTAGGAGTCTGATCACTACATGGTAACCAAACTTACACAAAAAGTTTCCTTTTTTTTTTAGTTTTGAAACTGGGTCCAGCAAAGAACTTAAGGCAACTGAACAGTTCAGAAGCTTTGAGTGTGAGCAGGCTTTTCTCATCCCTACGGCACGTCATGGAAAAAACTCCTCTTGGGAGTGCAGACCACTCAAATCATTCAAATGGGTCAGACTTACAAATGAACAGGGGAAGAAGATCAGCTGCTTTCCATCGGACTTTATTTTCAAATACAGTTTCTTAAAAAACCCAGAACACCTTAACGCAGAGGTTACAAGTAACAGTATTAGGAAATCCAATTATACAAAAAATACTACATCTAAGCTGGGGTAAATAGATTTATTTTTGGTAACATACATTTAAACTGGCACTAATTACACAGTAACTAAAAGGTAACTAACATGAAACCACAGAACCCTCACTTTTCCTTAGCTGAATGGGACTTGGTCATTTCAGAGTGATCACATTTTCAAACTAACGTTTTACACCACTGAGCCATGAAAATCAGATCTTCCTAAATGTGATAGCACTGAAGCTACGCTTGATTCCACATACAGCCATGTAACTGTTGTACTCAATTAGAATAGGACGTTAGTTATAAAGTAGTTACAGACCAATCCTCTGTGTTGACAGCTTTTCTCTTTCTAGAGAGAAGAAAGAAGATAGAGAATTGTCTTCAATTAGCGCCTGGCATATCCTGTGAGTGCAGAAAAGGTTTGTTAGAGGAATGTTGAGGTTAACCTTGGGTGCACAGATGAATTTGATGCAGATTGTTATAAAAATCATGGTTGGCTTCTAAATACTGGTAGCAAGATGACTCGATTTTTAAATCTCTTAAGTAAATTATAGATAATGAAAAAGGCCAGTAATCATACACTAAGATTAATAAACAGCACTTCAAAATTACTCAAGTGCAGGGTGCTGCTTTGGCCATCTTCCTCTGGCCACACTTTATAAGAGAAGGCACCCGGACTTTTTCTTGCCACGCCGGGCTTGCAAAGCAGCTCTAGTGGCCATTTCAAAAACCTCCCTCACACCGTCTTTGGTCTTTGCCGAACACTCCATATACCCAAATGCACCAATGCGGTTTGCCATATCTCTTCCTTCTTCGGGTTTGACAGGCTCCTGTAACAGCACAAAAGCAACAGGTGAGAACAATCCAAAGCCACACCGATGCGCACCCATCTTCCGTTTCCCACCCAGCTTCCCCATAAAGGCAAAGGAGTAAATGCACATAATTAATTGGTTAACTAGTAATTAATTGCTCACCTGAGAGCAATCCTTTAAATAATAAAGGCAGGTTTAAAATAAGATTTGCTTATTTTCTCAAGATGCAGCATGCACCTCAGCCTGTATTAGGCAGACGGTGTGTATATTTGCATACTGTGCCAATGCTTGAGGACACGATGGGTTTTCTAACACCTCTGAGCTTAAAGGCCGCAAGCCCCTTTGAAACTTAAGCAAAAGATTGCCTGTTTCAGAGGAAGCATTTATGCAACTCTTTGCCACGATTGTAACAAAAGCCTACAAACAAATCCCAAAATTAATGCCTCGGTCTTTGTATAAAAACAAATATTACGCAACAGGAACAAAAATTCCAGGACAGAGCAGAACATCTGCAGTCCCATACCCAGGCTGGGGGTTTCAGACATGATCTGAAAATCAAACAGCGATAGGCTCAGAAATGAGCTACAGCACCTGTGGTTATCACCTCAAAACACCTACCAATAAAACCGTTTCCTTTCACATCCTGAACATACAAAATAAAGAACAACTTGAGTGTGCACACACTTGATGTGTTGATGTCTCCTAATTAATTCCTTTCTACCTCAGGGATTCAGCCCTCCAGCACAGAGAGCAGCTGATCGTTAGTAACCCAACATAGCCATTTTCCTTGTTGAGAATGCCTTTTTCTAAAAATTAAATCTCCAAATATGAAAAAAGAAACACTCAATTAAAGGTAATATATACTTTCTGGTTTCTGTCATGGGTAAATGTTCATTATGCAGCCCATAGGAAGCTGGCAGCAAGCTGCGGATGCCCATTTAATGCTCTGGTGCAACCACTATACACTTTCTTCATTTATTGTAAGACTATCAGAAAGGAACCTGCCTGCTTCATTTTGGCCAGCTCTCGTCTTGTGTGCTCGTCATTCCTCAGGTCCTTCTTATTTCCTACCAAGATGATAGGCACGTTGGGGCAGAAATGCTTCACCTCTGGGGTCCACTTCTCTGGGATGTTTTCTGGGAAAAAAAAAAAAAAAAAAAAAAAAAAAAAAAAAAGAAGTATGACTGTACTACAACCCACTTCCGGGGAGAGTTTTATTTTAAAGCTTTTACCTGCTGCCTGAGTGGTTTTAGCTTGCTAATCCACACTGATGCCGCCTTCTACTCTTAATTTGGGAAGCAAATAGACCTGTTCCGGTATTACCAAAAAAGACAAGCCTGTCTATGATAATTTGAAGGCTGAAGGACACCTAAACTCTTGGCTTGCCTACATCTCTCAGTAGCTACTTGACAAGGGTTAGCATAAGGTACTTCAAAGAACAGTATGCAGAATTCTGAAGTAGAGAGTTATGGAATATTTTCCTTCAAGAGAAACATTTTATTTATCTCCAGAAGCTAAAGATGGGCACAGCCCTGAAGCCTAATTTTTTACATCACTTCTTCCTTTTAAAAAGCAACATCAAACCACCACTCCGAACTCTCCCATTAACTGTAGCAGAAATGTTGTTCTATACACTAATTACAGATGCACAGAAACAAAGACTTTGTGTAAGTCATTTGCAGATTTGCCATTTCTCCCTATCTGCAACAAATGAATTTGTGCTCACATACAAGAAACTTTTTCCTCCTAACATAACTTCCCTACATGACCTTTTTTTAAATGCAGCTGCAAATGGAAGACTTGAGGGCTTCTGAAAGCAAAACCTTAATAAATTCTATACAGCCGGAAGTGCTGAACAGCCCAAAACATTCGGCTTTGCTTTCAGAAGGTCTTAGACATCCGAGATTCACCAGCACATGTACCTGCAGGCTACACAACCCCTTTTTATCTTCACGAAACTCCATTCAGCTTTTGAAGAGACATTAACTATTATGCCATTGTTTTCTGGCTTGAAAGAACAACTTAGACAGGCATTTTGAAGCCAGTTTTTGCACTACAGCCAAAACAGCAATTCTGCAGCTGCACCTGGAGTGCTCAGGGGGTGCCAGCCTCTAGACGCTGCACACCTGAAGAGCCACCTGGCAGTTCACTGCTCCCTCCACTGCTCCCAGGGACACAGGCGCCCCGATACTGGCAAGCAGGAAGGGAAGAGAGGGAGGAAAAAATGGTCAAGATCAGACTTGACTGAATTAAACCCCTCTCCCCCTGCCTCCAGGGTTCAGTACCCCATCTCGTACAGAAGGTTCTTGTCAGAATACAGCTGCTCATACATACACACATACAGAGAATCGATGTGCCTAAAGATCTACCTTAACATTATCTGCATTCCAATAAGAAACCTCACAAATAGCCACTAGTGAGCAAATCCCACTGGTGAGAAGTAGATAAGGAAACTTTTACAGAAATCCACTTGTTTAAGGAAGTGCTACCATGATGTATTTGTTTAGGAGACTACACTGGATGCATGGAGTAATTACCATTTTAAAGGGCGAGTAATCAAAGTTCCAGAGATGTTGAGTCTTAGAAATGAGAATATGTCTATTTCCTGCTCATTACCCTCTTCAAAAACGTCTTTGTAAGATCAAATAAATCAATATCTATGCATCAGATTTATAAATCAACCAGCAAAGATTTCAGTCTTGGACTCCACATAGAAGAGGTGACTATCTAATACACAGATTTTTGAAACGTATGTTTTTGGAGCTCAGAAATCATAAAGCAGGCAACTCTTTTCTTCATCGCAAGCAGATGTCAGTCACTGGAAAGCAGACTAGGAGAGTATAAACCTCCAGCCTCTGATCATTTCCACCAGTGAGAGGAGCCACCCCCCTTTCAATGGAAGCCCCCCTCCAGTGTGGTTCTAGCTTATGATTTAAACCCACCAAGCAGAGAGCAAAAAACCCAGGCTATTTGGGTATAATAACTCAGAGTGTTTCAAGCTGATCGCCCTTTAATAAAAGGAGGGGGTGAGGGTGGTGGAAGGGAAGAAAAAGCTAGTGAGAGCTAGCTTTCCCATTTACATAGAAAGGAAGTTACTCTATTTTCCTGGATATAGCGTGGTCTTGAGTGTAAGAACCTGCAATTTTCAAGGAGAAAGTTAAAAAAAGAAAAAAGTAAAATAAAATTAAACTTTAGGTGGGCCATGCCACTCAGTGGACTCCTTAAATACTCACAGGGCTCCCAGATGCAACAGAGTGCAGCTACAGCCTTCCTGCTTGCTTGGGGTCACCAAGGCAGCACCTCCCAAGGGACGAGCACACCAGCATGCTGCCTTGGGCCAACAGCCAATGCTGCCGGGTCGGGGGTGCTGATCTAGGCCAGGGAGCTGCCTCCCTCCTAAGTGTTGCTCAAATTATGCAGCAGAGCCCTGAGTAAACACCGCGTGCTGCTGAGGCTTACAAAATGCCACTCAGAATTGTTGAAGAACACAGGTTCCTTTAAGATCTTAATGTCTGAAAACTATACATTCAAACCAGTACGAATTTTGAAACTAGGAATGCTCTCAATCATTACGGCACATGAAAATATATTCTACAGAACAATTTCCAAGGGGAATACAGTGACAGAGACATGGTTCCAATTCAATTAGTGATCTACTTACCTAAACTATCAGGACTATCAATTGAAAAACACATAAGTATAACATCAGTATCTGGATAAGAAAGCGGTCTAAGTCGATCATAGTCTTCTTGTCCTGCTGTATCCCACAAAGCCAACTCAACCTGCAGAAGAAAGATCAAGGCAGTTACCCAGATCACCAGGGAATTTTTGGTTCAGAAGCTAGTAACCCAAGAGAAGTGGACAAAATATTTCAGTTAACATCACTCAAAAGGAGAAGACTACAAGACAAACCGCTTTGACAGGAGAACTATTTGAAATTTTATGTTCCATAACTCCAAAATTCAATTTATTGCATCTTATGAGACTCTTCTTTATATCCATGACCAGTGTCAATTCTCTGAAAGGACATAAAAGCTACCAGCAGAAAAGTAAGACAGAGGAATCAAAGGGAATCGTCTCCAAAGGGCTGGGAATCTTTCTGATAAGCATTCCAGAAATACAAGTTTTCAGTGAAAGTGGACTCTCTTCAATTAATTTACAGCTAGAACCTGTAGTAACTAAGAAATGTCAAGATTGTACTTACTTGTGCACAAATTCATTAAAACTCTATCACAGCAGAAATTTACACTTGTAATTTGCTTTGAAATAAAGCTGATTTGTGTGTAAAGCTTCTCGTTACTAAGATCAAAGTAGCTAATGTTCACAATATTTCTACTTATGGCTGAGCTAGGGGAGAACATCCCAATAGGATTGTTTAAAACTGCAGAAGGAATAGCCAATATTTAAAATAGGAAATTTAAAAACTAGAATCAAACTCTTAAGGTATACTCTTGCTTGAGATTCTCTGATGCATCTGCCTTTGCAACAGAGTGGGTTTCTTCTTGTTTAAGCTCTTATGTTCAAAAATTACAGAAAAAAAGTCCACAGCAGCTCAGATAAAGATAGATGGGCGAACTGGAACCCAAATGTGAGTGTGAACATGCAATGCAACTGTCTGGTTAAATTGTGAAGATACAAAGCCTTAGTTGCATGCACATACAAAAAAATTCTTCTGTATTTCAGTCAGAAATCCTCCTCCCGGAGTCACCTCTGCACTTGCAAATGTGAATTTTGTGGCAAACGCTCCCTCACATGACACCGAAATCAGTTCCTTTGCTCTACCTAAAAAAACGCATCTCGTACTATCGCTGTTTTGTCTTCACGTGGCTTCTGAACATTTCTGGTAATGCTCTTCTAGGAAGACAGGTGTAAGCGGCTGTCAAACAGAACAGGCTTAAGCACTGCTCTCCTACAAACTTTTGTAATCAAGTTTTCAGAAGTGCTTAGATAAAGTATGTCATCTAGTTATAAAAAATTCAGCTGACATTTCCACAACAGAAAATGCACTGCTCAAGCTGCTCATGCAATTTTTATTTAGATACTGGCTGCATACAGCTGATAGGGCATGATTCTGTTCAACCCATTTAGAGATGCAGAGATTCAGGCAGAAGGGAATGAGGAAGTTTGACTAGGTGAGAGTCTAAGACACAATACAGAAACTGCAGAAACTGTCACCTGGGGGGAAAACATGTTTTAATATTAGTCTAAAAGTGTATTTTTTTTTTTTACCCATTCATATCATGGGAGAGAAAAGCTCTTTTTAGACTCAAATAACATGAACTATCATGACTAAAACCACAAATAATCCATGCCTGTAACAGTAGGAAATCAAATTTAACATAAACCCCAAAACTAGCTCAAAAAGTTTTTTCTCAAATCAGGATCGAAACTGAGCAGTTTCTATCAATCTGTCACTGCATCTGAACTAGAACTGACTGAAAGATGTTCTGGCTGTACCTGAACCCAGAGCAAAAGCACATGTCGCAGCAAGGAGCGAGACAGGGAAGCTCAGCACCGTCAGCATCAAAAACATGCTTGACATGAGGACCCATGGCACCGAGGTCAGCTCTGTGTGGTTACGGTAACAAAACAGACATATGCCACAGCTGCCTAAAAGGGTTTGAAAATAGTTGAGTTTTCAAGGTGCAAAGTTTCTGCTTTGCGTGCTTCCGAAGTATCCTGGAAAGTGACAACATAACACATCGCACACTACCTTGTGTGACATAAATGCAGAAGGCAACCTATCCAGTGTTCAGAGAGCAGCCTTCTGAAAACGACCTCTTGGAGCAGGTGTCTGGCATGTTTGCTTGTTTGGCAAACAAAAGGAGAGAGATTGAAAACTGATTTTCAAAATATTTAAAATGAAATATTTTAATGATTAATTTACTGAAGTACAAACTAAAAATGAAGCTCAGTGAGCTGTGGGTACGCTTGGCTGCTAAGAATTGCGTTCCTTCAGACAAGCAGGACGATGATGCTGATGTACACTACAAAAATCAAATCCCTTTGAAGCCTGTCAGTGATCTCTTCTGAAGAGGATCCTGCACATTGCCAGGAGTGAGTATGAAGAGACTCTCTCCAGGAACTAGTCTTTGTTAATCATAATACCAGGTCCCTATCAAAACAGGGACTCCGCTACGCAATTCCAAAGGCTGGTAGCCCAGTGTCCTCAGCATGTAGGCACGTCCTTGAATTGCTCCATCCCCACCCGCCTACTGCAACATTTTACTTGGAATAACTGTATGTTTTTTAGAATCTCAACTTGTATAAGGTTAGAAATAGGTTGTTAAACAGACATTGGATATGAGCAGGTTCTAGCAAGGCCAATATTTTTTTCACAGGAACATGCTTAATATTTAAAAATATATTTACAACATAAGCACTAAGCATGTGTACCACCCACCTATTAATGAAGTGTAGAGATCTCCATACTATTCTGAATAAATGTAAGTTCATTTTGACTGTTACAGAAATGTACACAAACCTGCTTTCCATCCACTTCGATATCTGCTACATAATTTTCAAAGACGGTGGGAACATACACTTCAGGGAACTGGTCTTTGCTAAATACAATCAGCAGACAGGTCTTTCCACAGGCACCATCACCCACTATAACCAGCTTTTTTCGAATGGCTGCCATAGCTGAAAAACAAAACGACAACTTATTAATTCTTCCACTGCAGCTTTTAACTGAGATGCTAATAATTAACAACCACTAAGTTTCTAATTAGCAAGAACTTTTAAAATGGGTCTGCATGTTCATTAGAGACACAGACAGGTATTTGGAATCACACGAGTTCAAATTCCCATCCTTTTGAGAAAAACATTCCCCAGGACTTGTCAACACACTGGTGAGCCACTGGGTGCAAAAATAATAGAAAGGAGAGGAGACCAGCCTGGTTTAGCATTTCTTTACCTATTCTAAAGGTTGAGATAGGAATGTCCAGAGACAGCGAGTGAGCAAGAAGCACTGTCCTAGAGCACCTTCTGAAAAGTGTCTTTTAGGTAATCAAATAAGAGATGCTTCAACTCTTGGGCAGTGACTTTTTCTTGTCATGCTGAGTTGTCTTAACCACAAAGTGCCAGAAGCTGTGTGGAAGTCAGCTGGACTGAGGAGCACTCTGCTGCCACGTCAGAGCACCAACAGAAGGATCTCAAGGTAACCAGCCTGTTCCTCGAATTACAACCACCACACTGCAAAGGATTTTGGAAGCAGACATCCCACTCCTCAATCTGCTTTCCTGGACATTGCTGTTATCAGGTTATTTTGCCTGCTGTCAGCTTACATTAAGTAAAGGGGGACACACAGAGGGAGACACCACCGTGGTGTTCCACACAGACCTCTGCTGTTCAATGTATTGGCAACACAGAAACCAGTGTGAACAGCGGGCTGACAGTTTGTTAACGGTATGAAGTTATTCCAGATAGTTCACTGTAAATATATATCTAATAATGCACACAAGGAGAAAAATTGTCCAAACTTCAAACATAAGACATGGGGCTCTAAGTTGATGATTACAATTCAGGAGGAAGATCTCAGGTCGAGTATCAAGCTCCTGGAAACATGAGCCTGGTAGCAGTCAAAAAGAACAAAACGAAATAGCAGGAACTGCTAGGAAGGGAACAGAACAATGATACGGCCACCACGCAAATCTGTGGCTTGCTCACATGCAACTTTGGCCACAAAAAGACGTTGTGAAAGCTTGGATAGGTTTAGTGAAAGCCTAAAGTCAGGGTGGGACTGAAAGAGATGATTGTGTTGGATTTAGCAAATTTCTACAAAGTAACAAGTGGCCCAAATAGTACGGATAAGGATTGATTGTTCATCATTGCTTCCCACAAACAAATGCGGTGGGGTGATACACAGATAGCAGAAAAGGGTTCAAGCCCACCAGAAGACAATGGGCCTTGAGAACTCCAACAAGAGGATGTTGTGGACACAAGAAATTTATACAGGCCAAAAGAGATTGGGCAAGTACACGGAAGAAGCTTCCTGCGTGAGTTAGAAACCACATCTGCCTTAGAAAATCCCCATAGTAAAAGTACTCTGAAGCTGAGAGAGTACTTTGGGAAGCACTATATATGTGCCTGCTCTCTTCTTTCTTTTCCCTAGGCATTTATTTGTGACCACTGCAGGAACAAGCCAGAGCTTTAGGGAGGGACCTGGCTACAAGGGACTGGAATGAGGACAGACCATAACTACTTTCTTCTCCATAACATGAAGGCGCTCCCAGGGGAAGCTGCTTAGTCATCCTGTGAAGCTTCCTGGAAATGGAGCAAACAGCAACACCACCATAATACCTACCATTGCACGACCAAAATAGCACAGAGGGAGCACCCCTGTGAGTTAACTTTTGCCATGACAATCCCAGTACAAAGCTCTATGAGGATGACTAGGGCTGCTGGCAAGGGGATAAGGGCTCAAAGAAGCACAGAAGAGAATTAAAAGACATCGCAAAAATGTTTTCTCCTTTCTGCCTCTTCTCTTGCCTTACAAAATGAAGCTAAAAGGTAAAACTAACCATCTAAAAGCAACCTTTAGTACTATTAGGTGAAGAAGCAGTGGATATTACAGAGACTCTGTACTCCTGCTCCAGGTGCAAAAAGAGAAGGACCATTTCAGCCCATCAAGCAGCAAGGGCTCAAGGACTTGTAGAGCACAGCTTTGTCAAACACAACTGCTCAAGTAATCCAAATCTATCTCTAAAATGAGCTTCTTTCACCTTGTGAATATATACGTACACACATTCAAGTTATTTACCTTAGGGATTTGGGGTTATTTTTACATTTGTGGAAGGTTTAAAATGATCCAAGCTTTAAAAAGCTTTTCTTTCAGTGGTTTTAGATGGTTTTGAATACTTTCTAGTAATGGTAATATTTGATTTTTACAGAACTGGAAATCATCTGTCCTCTGTACCAAGTCAAGATCAACTACTTGCAAGTTCTACCTACTGTCAGCTTTGTCTAATCTGCCCTTAAAAACTGTAATGCTGAGTCCTACAAAACCTCTGAAGCCATCTACTCCTGTGCTCCACAATATTTACTGTGAGAAAATTTCCCCCAATGTGTATCCTCAACCTTCTTTGATGTAATGTAAGCCCACTACTGTTTATCCTATTTGTCATGGGCATAGGAGAATAGATTATTCCCTTTCCTAGTGCAGTTGAGAATACATGTCTTCATTTAGTCTTCTCTTCAGGCAAAACAATTCAAGTTTACTCAAGCCTTCTCTATAAATCATATTTTCTAGACTTTCTTGTTGCTCCCTTCTGGGTACAGTCCAATTGGCACAAATTTACCAAAGCATGGAGCCCAAAAGCTGAATCCAGTATTTCACCTAGGGCTTTACCAACATTAACTAGAGCTGAAGGATTATTTTATTGATCTTCCAGGATACACTGCTGCTTAAACACCACACTCAAAGTGTGTGTCTTTTTTTTTTTTCCCCCAGAAGACAACACTGTTGATACATTCAGCTTTTAATTCATGATAACTCCCAGATCTTTTTTGTTAGGACTGCTACATAGTAACTTGCTCCCTATTCACACAGCTGAAATGTTCTACTGTCATGCTTTTATTTATCCTTCCTCTGACTGATGTTTTTTCTACCTCCAAGTTCTAGTTCTGTCCTCCAGCTTAATCATAGCCTTTCTCAGATGTAAGTTTAATAATCATGACTCCCAGATAATTATCTAGGTCACACTGGAGACAAAGTAGGTGGGTGATGGAATGGGGTAACCTGTCCTTCCTCAGTATCCTCCCTCCTCCCTTCTGTGCTAGCAGCTGGGCCTTTGGCCCTTGATCACTTGTGTTACCTGCAATAGCACCTAGGGTAGGTGACCTTTTTGGCATCACCCATAGGTGAAAGATAGATAACTGTCTTTTTCTGTGGATTATCAGATCAACTCTTCCTTTATCTTCCTCTAAATACTCCTGTCACTCTAGATTTTTTCCAAGTGTTCCTTGCAGTCGAATCTCATTTTATGCTTTGGCCTTCTACATACTTATGCCTAAGGTCTACAAGAAAACTGCAATTCTAAAAAAAAAAAATCATCATTTAATGTAGTGCTTTCTATAAACCCTTCCCTAAAAAAACACCTTGAAAAAATTTTGTATATATATATATAAAAATAAAATTATTTCAGGAGTTTTATTTGATCTCAATATCTCTTTCCTTAGAAAAGCCTATCACAAAACTCTCCCTGCCTGAATCTTTCCTGAGATCTGTTGACATTATTTGGACCCAACGTGGAAGACCACTCTGTCAATCAGGGTGCCCTTCAGCAGTGTATGCTCAACCACTTTCTTCCCACTGCTTAGGATCCACACCATGAGACTCTCCCCTGTTCTTTTATGTGCAGGATGGTCACCACAACATCTCAAACCTGCTGAACAGTCCCTTCCGTCTAGTACATCGAACATCTAGGTAATTATAATTCCATCACCAACTTCTAGAGGATCCTGCCAAGATGCTCACAAAAAGCCTCAACCACGTTATCTTTCAGCATCCCGTAATCCATGCATTAAGCATATTTACAATAATAATCTCCTAATTTAGAGGGTTCAGTGTACAGATCAGCATCTTTTAGCTAATTATTTTTAGTTAAAATAAATACATTCCTACCCAGTGCGTAGCTATAAGGGATTTTCAGGTCTGGCAAATACTCAGAAAAGCAACATCTCTGTAATACGATACAGAAAATAATCGATTGCTTAGAATGGAGCTACATCTTAGTGGTGCATATCACAAGGACAACACTAACAGCATTCACAGCAGTTGGGTCTTTCTGCTGCATTTTGACATGCTCTGGTTTTCTTAATCATGTATTCTGAAGCCTGGAAATACATAAAATTTGGACCAGCAGTATATTTTGACAGGAACCAAAAAGCACTTTGCTAGCCTATAAGGTTTCATTTAAGATGTACGGTACTTACGTTACATGCAAGTTAGTATTTGCTGCAGTACAGTGAGTATGTGTCTACATTTAGAGGTAAAAAAACTATATGAGCTACCTCAGAGGATATTACAAATAGACCAAATCCAAGCTACCACTACCTCACTGTAACTGAACACAAGTACTACACATTCATCTTTTTACGCAATGCATAGAGCAGGGAGAGACCAATGAATCCAGAAAGCTGCTGGAACAGTATCACTGGCGATGCACACAGAACACTGAGCAAGAAATATTCTATCCCAATTAGTGTAACAGAATGGCTGCTGTGATCTTCTAGGGGAATCTGTGCCATCTTCTGCAGCAAGATGACAGATCTGATTTTTCCTACTCTTAAATGAACCACTCCTCCCACCTATTGCATTTATAGGATGCTTAAAACCAGCTAGTCTGCTAGATTCAAAGTGGAAACTCTCACAACATGACTCAAGTGACTCATCTGAATGGAAGAGATTCAATTATGACATTTCCTCAACCTAGGCCAGTGCCTTTCACAGGTATTACAAGAGCTTTAGACATCGTTTACTCAATCCCACTAACATCACAGGAGGTTACAACACAAGGAGCTCCTGTTTGCTGAGAGTTGCCACACTAATATCCTTGTTACATGAGGCTGCTATTTCTAAGTGCAGTGATGCTCCAAGACTCATGCAGCATAAAGCTCTGCTTGTTAAGAGAACCTAGCAAATACTCCAGAAGAACGAGAAATGGGGAAAATATTTTTTCCATGTTTTAAATGTACTCCCCCCCCAAGCATTATTGTTTACTGCAATGGAATTTGCCTCTTTTCAGCACGCTATTTATTTTTCCAAGGAAAAACATTTCCAGTGCCTCTTCTCCTGTAAATCCCAAGGTCACACAGCACGAGTGAGGATTGTGGACATGCTGTTGACATTCTGAAGTTGGATAAGCTGGTAACAAACATGCCAGGTTTGCCTGTCTCACTCTGGATCTCATCCTGGAGAAAGTAATAAGGTGGAAGAAACAGCCCTTTACCATCACATAGGTATCCCAACTAGAGTTAATTTCAATTACCAATCAACTACTACCAACTTTATATTGCCTGCTATGCCATACAGGCAGATCCCTTGTATAATGCACAGTTCTGTCAAAAAAGATCTGGATTACTGCATATGTTAGCAAGAACTCAGCAGAAGCAGTTCAGGACCATTAATGATGCTTCTGATGCTGAGGGGGAAACATCCTTTAAATTCTTTCCCACCTAATCTTGCTGAAGTCCGTAAAACCAAAATGTTGGAAAGCAAGGGTTTTGAAATCTTGTAAAGACTGCTTTGCTGCCGACTCCTCCACACTCAGCACTTAAACAGTTTGCTATTGAGCAAAGTACAGCCTGGCACTCTTTTCACTTGCTTCATTTCTCCCTTCATTCAGTCAGCCCTGCCCTGGGCCAGCAGGAGGAACAAGAGCAAGGCTGAGGGACCAGAAGATGCTGCCCTACTCAAGTGTCCCCCACCCCAACCAGTCAAGCCCTGCCCTCTACCTACCACAGGGGAGAACTGCCTCTGCACCAGGACCTAAATTTGCTCTTAAAATATACTAACTTTTGTTCAAGTTCAAGGGGGAGGAGGAATGAGTTTCCCCCAAAGACTCCAGTGATGAAGGGGACATGGATGAGCAGGCTTTTCCCCAGTTTTCTTCTGGCTGTTTAGCAAGGTCTGGCATCAAAACTGAGAACTACCAAAACAGTTTGGAGCAGAAAGCACATCAGCCCAAAAGCAAATAGGTCTGCTTTTAGAGAAGCTGTATACAGACAGTGAAAAAACTGAGATTGAATACAGAGCATTTGGGTGGGGGAAATGGTCCAAAGACCATGAGCAGAGAATAGGGAGGGGGCAGGCAAACAGGCCAGGAGGAAGATGCCAGAAGGATGTAACTGCTCAAATCCACCCTCCTCTAGAGCAGAACCCAGGATTCCCACAGCTGTTTAACTGCCAACAGGAGGCAAGCGTCTCAACTTTCTCCTGCATTGAAGTCCCAATGGAAAATGTCAGCAACTATACATTTTGTAATTTTTTTTCTCCGTTACACTTTTCATTAGTGAAAATATGCATAAACAAATGTCAGAAACATTGCGGTTTGCTGCTGAAATGCTATTCATGCTACCTTAAGTCAGCTCCTTTGAGCATACATAAGCCTATGTGTGCTATCATGCTATCTTTTTTCCATATAACCCATACAGGATGGGCTATGCTCTTAAATAGCAATAGTTGTGAAGCAGAGGAAACTATGACCCCAGTTCACCTCTTACAGAAGTTGCAAGACGGGTAGCAAACAGCATTGGGACTGCAATAAAAGTAAGAAAAAATAATAAAAGGAAAAAGGTGATTCAATCACATAAAGGAGTTAGATACAACCCATGCTTCTGCTACAGGGTTCCTAAAAGATCCTGGAAGAACTACATACACCAAAACATGCTGCAAGTGACCACTTATTTATTGCCTTTATTTCTGAAGACATCCAGAATAGAACTCATGTGGTACGGCTGCACTGAAAGTAAAGCCAGACGAACTCCATGCTCAGAGTGATCATGCTCATTTGGTACCACGTACAACTTGAAATCGAGTATTACTGGGGTAGAAATACAGTTCAATTACAAGCCACTGGAATACAAAAAATAAAAACATGAATGCCGTCACCATTTATAAAGGATAAATAAATAAAAGGATAAATAAAGGACAGTCAACACAGCTTATTTCAATAATTGAAACTTACTTAATTCTGTGCAAATTTGCCTGTGGACACTTGCATTCATAAACTGATAAGCCACATTATTTAAAGCATTGCTAACAAGGCCTTTGGGAAACAACTATATTTATATTCTTACAGCATCCAGCACATAAAGCAGTTTGACAGTGCTGCAAAATAGCCTATTTCCAATTATGGTGCTACGTGGGAGCAGTTGGTAAGAAAAATATATCCACTGGGGTTTTTTTTGGAGGGTTACATATAAAATTTAACACTTGAAAGAAGTCCCAAAGTTGGCAAAGCGCAGGGCAGGTTACTGACGTTGCGCATTAAATGTAATCCACGATGAAACAGAAATTTTCTATTATAAGATGGAAGTACAATTGAAAAAAATGACACAGAAGGTCAGTGTAGTATCCGATGGGATTAAAATACTGGACATAGGTCCTTCAGAAGGTTCTCGGACAGGGTGAGCAGTGTTCAGCTTTCTGCTAGCAGTTTATTCAGACTGTGTGTTAACCATGCTCAAGTCTGGCAAGTTTTACTAGTTTGGGAAAAGTGCTTTGCAAACGTCGCTGTACATTTCCAGAGCCAGCTTTAAATTTGGAGCAGTATAGCTGTGTTACAACCCCAGCTAATAAACCTCACCAGGTCTCAGCTAACTCCACAAATAACCATCTCAAGCCTTTTTGTACCACATCACCAGAAGCGGGAGCAGGGTCAGCTTAACTGCATTAGGTCTTAACAACATTGGTTCAGTGCCAGCTCCGGTGAACCCTTAATGACTGATGAATTTTATACAGTCATTAAGAGTTATCCAGAAGTACAAAATTGGTGTTTAATAGGCATGGGCATACAATGCATTTCAGTTAAGCACACAGTGTGCTGTTTATGCTGCCTCTATGATGGCTGCGATAGGGCAGGAGATACCTCATCCAGCGTAAAGCCTGCCAGCGCAAAGTTTTTGAGGAAACCTGAATCGGCAGTCAGTACTAGATCTGTGTTGTGTGTCATGCGGACATAGTACGTCTAATCTGAGATATCATGTGAAGTCTCAAAGCTGGATTCATCCTATCAGATTACAGCCTTTGCCCTTGCTTTCCTCTTCAGGATAAATCCTGTATGACAATATACAACTCTCAGAGAAGAAAACTGCTTTTGATTCTTATAAATTTTCTTGATTTCTAACTGCCAGAGGAAAGAGCAAAACATTTTGCATTGCTCTCCCGACAGTGCTTTACAGGAACGATGCCTCAGCATGATCAAACACTCCCAGGAACACACAAACTACCTTTTGTTAAAACACCCAAGCCATGACCTGTGCAACCCTCTACACCCAGCACTGTGTCCCGCAAGCAGCTCCAGCATGGACACTGACTAGCAGAGGACTAACTTGTCCCTGCACCTAAACTTACACTTCCTACATCTAGAGACTCACAGACTGTCCTTCACTACAGGTCTACACACATATAAAAATGGATACATTGGCTTGGGACGTAGGTCTCAGTGCCTGGCATCCAGGACCAGCTTAGGAGTGGGTCCCTACAGAAAAGCAGAAGAGGAAAAAGGAACGAGAAGCTTCCCTCTCCACGCTTTCCAGCCTTCAACCATTTCAGCTCAAGAGCTTCTTGGGTCAGATGTGGTTCCCATGAATTTGGTAACCTCACACAGATTTCTCTTCCATGAGGTTGTCCAGATTCCCTCTGAACCCATGTAAACTTCCAGCACTCGCAACATCCTGTTGGAGGGAGTTCCCACAGCTTAATTACACATTGTGTGTAAAGCCACTTCCTTCAAATTCAAGATTGTCCCTATTAGTTTCTTTTACTGCCTCCTAAATCTGAAATGGAAAGACACCGAACAGTTTAACTCGCTCACCCTCTTTCTGCTGCTCACAGAACAGACCTTCCAGACTGAAGCATCCTAGCATAGAGTTTGTTTGATTTTTTTTTTTTTTAGATACCTTTACACCTTTGACAGTAGTGACTGGCTGATCTATCAGCTGGCTGCTCCTAGCATAAGGAGTAACAAAGTGGTAGAGGTGTCACTGTGAAGTGCTCCAGCCAGGAGGGCCCTGGGAAGCCCAGCACCATGTACCTTCCCATCCCGCATTGTCCATCAGAGCCCCAAAGTCACCAGGGCTGCTGCAACACAGGCCCCAGGAGCTGGAGCCCAGAGGGATGCCCCTGTTTTGACAAGGGTGTGCTGTTATATCAACACACGCCATATCAGAGAACCACACCCTGAGCTGCGTTTCAAGTGCAAACAGCAGGTTGGTCATTCCCCGGTACACGTTCCACTCCTTGTATTAACTCAAGTACGGACTATCTTGACTTTAAAATAGGCGATAACAGAGAATCCCCTACCATGCTTCTTGCTCCAGCAGTTAGTTACATTTTCTGCATTAGTGATGAGGTTTTGTTTGTCACTTCCTCATTTATTTGGCCTCTGCAAATTTCTTCGTACTGGTATTTTGTTTCTTCCAGGTGACTGGTAAGAAATACAGCCCAAGAGCTGACTACTCCATGTTCTCACTAGACACAGATTCACTTGAGTCTCCACTTGCCTTTTAAAGCTGTCCTCTTTCTACTAAATTTAATATGAACCATATTGATTTTGTACTGGCATAGTTTCACACTGAAAATGACGTGCAATTACTGTCAAGTGCTAACCGAAGGCTAAGATGAACACCTGTACTTTAAGAACCAAACCAAAACAATTAACACTAATTGTTTCTATTTCCCCCAGTCCAGGTTGAGTGACATTGCCTTAATTCTTTCCTGAACGCTTTGTTACTTATTCCATTATTGTACCTGGGATTGATGTCTTAGTCTGATGGGATTATAATCATTAAGGTTGTCCTACTTCTCTTTATTATTACTACATATTAGCATTCTTTCAAACTCTTTAAATTGCTGCAGTATGTAAAGAGCTTTCTGGAAAAAAAAAATTATACAAAACCCCTCCATTCTCAGGCCAGAGATCTTCAAAGCTGAGATACATACCAAAACAGAGGTGTCAATTACCAAGTCTGGTCAGATTAGGCATACAATACCATTCAGCCTTTTTTTATGATTATTTATTTAAAGAGATAATCAAAATACCTGATTACAGCGAAGTTCCCTGTGTATGGATAAATATCTGGCAAAAGATAGAAAACCAGACAGAAAGAAATGCACAGCTCTCACAGAGGACCATCAGTGGAACCTGCACAGCTCGACATTCCTAAATGACTTGAAAAAGCAAGGAAAAATAGTAATACAGCAAAATTTACTGGTGATGCCAAAATGTTACGGTAATAAAGGCAAGGGCTTACTGTGATGGATTTCAGAACCTTAACAGACTCTGTGCCTAAGCAATAAAATTTGAAATAGGTACATGTGAAATGATACACAAAGTAAAAACCAGATCCAACTTCCTATATGAAATGATGGTCTGGGAGCTGATCACTGCTACTCAAGTGCAATATTTTAGGGTTATATAGTTAATTCCTTGAAAATACAAGCTCAACACTCTGAAGAGCTAAAAAAAAAATTTAAAATTCCAGTATGAAGAACTAGGAAAAATGAACAAAACAGAAATCATTAATCTGATGTAGGAGTCCGCAAGCATGCCTCCATCTTTTGACTCTGTGTGCAGCTGTGATCCTCCCCATGTCAAAAAGCTATAAAGGAACTGGAAATGACTCAGAGCAGGGCAACATGGATGATTAAACTATAGAACAGTGTCCATACGAAGAACAACTATGGCAGAACCGGAAAAAGGGCAATCTGGAAGACACGCAACCAAGAAAGAAAACAACTACAGGCACTTCTCTAACATCCTAAGCATCGGTGAGAAAAGCTGGGGCCTGAGCATTCAGTCTTTAAAACAAGGACAAGCACACAGGAGATGAGCCAGGTTCAAAGCAAAGGCAGCAGGCCTCCCAGCAGGGCACATAGCAAGGCTTCGTTGTTTCTACCATGTTTCAACTTTTTAGATCTCTAATTTCTTAGTCAGGTTTCTCTTTGAACTCCCTTTTTCTCCCAGTTACTCTTCGTGCTTTTGAGCTTCTGTTTTCTATTTTCTACTTTCAGTTTCTACTTTTCTCCTATTTAATCTGTAGGGCTTTCTTGCATTGTTTTTTAAGTGCAAACAAAACACATGCCTTAATTTCCTTTGCCACTCAGGTTATTTAATTTGCTTTCAACACTTGATTGGGGAAAAATATCGCAAAAGGAGGTTCCTGAAACATCTTTTTTAAGCCTGTTTAAGTCAAAATTGTTAGAAACTAAAACGGCAATATGTGCAAGCAAAACTCTGTCTTAACACTGTCACCCCGCATCCTGTTTTGCAAACACTAAACTTAACAAGGTCCTCCCAGTCTACTTCAAGTTTTCTTTGTTCTCAACTTTCTGCGAACTTCATCCCTATGCTGCTCACCTCCCTATTTCTATATAATTAGTAAATTAACACCATTTCAGAACCCAGGGAAGAAGACTAGTTCCAGCATTTCTCCCCTGCCTTACTCTACCATGACAAGTCCCTCTCCAAGGCCGAAGGCAAAACTGGGACTACAGGGGCAGAAAGCAGTATTTTGTCCTCAGGACCTGTGGCTGCCATTGCTGTCCTTCCAGCCTCACTTAACATTCTTGTTACTTTGCCCCTACTGACTAGATCTTCGTTATCTGTAGGTACAATGACTTATAAGAGCACTTCTCTTATGCAATACCGAGTCCCAAGATTACTTTGCACAAAATGAGATTAGGGCTTAATATTGAGGTAATTATAGTAGATCTGTGGATTTCCACTCACGTGCAATCTGCAAAACGCTTTGCATTTGTGGTATTTTTTGTCTTGGTATCCTCTCTGCCCAGACACCTCCATCATGTCAAAGAGGACGCTGAACAAGGCAGCTTCTGCTTGGGTGAGACCGCTGTCTTTAGGCACCCTCTGCTGCCCTGTAGCTGGCAGCAGCAGCACATACGGACAAGAGAAACTAACACCAACTCTTCCAGACAACCATCTTTTTGTACCCATAGCTGACACTCTCACCTGTGTTCCTCCTCTTCTCCCACCACAAGACATCTGTTGAGATTGCACTGGTTCAGATCAAACACCCATCAAGTCCAGCACCCTGCCTGACACACACAGGTATCTCAGATGACTAAGAGAGTAAAAGAAGGAGCAAACGCATTAATACATCTGCAAGCGTGTTTTCTCAGTTTCCAACTTGGGGGTATTCTTAGGTTTTTTAACCTTTGTGCTCAACAGCCCATTTGATAGCATTTTCTTCTGTGATTTCATCTGTTTGATTCTGAAGCCACGTAAATCGTTGTCATTCAAAGCACTTTGTGGTGCTGCATTCTGTGGTCTCAGTACAGACTGCGGGAGAGGCACCATCGGTTTTGATCTAGACCAGACTGTGCTCAGTCATGTCTTTGCCAAGTTGAAGGGTTCAAACCTTTTAAGCATCCCTTGCATGGAATCCATTCCTTATCCCTGATCATTCTTCTCAGCCTCTTCTTTGCTTTTCCAGTTGCACTGTATCTCAAAGTCCATCTTCCTTTGCACAAACCCACAGTAATCAGTGTGCTAAGACCTGACAGCCATGATGCTATCCTCTGTTTTCTTCTTTATTCCTTTCCTCAAAGCCCCTCACACAGGCTCATATGATCACTGTTGAACATTAAACTCACATTTTCACAGAATTATGATAAACTCTTCCTCCTAAATGGCAATAATTAACTCTCACCCCATCGGTGCATGAACAGACTAAGATTCCTCCCCTCCAACTTTGTATTTATCTGCAACAAATTTCATTTGACATTTTACTGCCTGTAATTTGGTGTCAGAAGGCCGAGCTGCAATTCTTCCTAGTCAACTCTTGTCTCTTCTTCCCTTACTACCTAACACCTTTCTCACCAGATCATTTACGAGTGTGCTGAACAGTATTGGTGCAACACAGATCCCTATTCTTCTCTTGTCCCAAATTTCCCTTCTCTGTGCTTGTCAAGGCATTCAAAAACTCCAGCAGATTTAAGCAGCACCATTTCATTTGCAAAAGCCGTGTTGACCTTCTCCCACCATAAGCTGTTAGTCCATCTGTTTACGTTTTTTTTTAGAATTTATTTTTTAAAAAGGCATTGAATTCTGTGATATCCTGCTGAACTATCTTTAAGAACTGCTACCTTGTAAGCCATCTTCTACTTCTCTGGCTTCAAGGTATTAAGTGAGAAGTTACATAGCATAATTAATAATTCTGTCATTTCATCCCCGAGTTTCCTGTGGAACCCTTGGGCAAGCACCATCTGGTCTTGGCATTTTCTAACTATATTTATCATTTTGCTCTAAACACTTATTTGCTGACACTTCAAGCAGAGACAGATCTTCCAATGAGTCCTGTTCCCCATAAAGAGAATTTCTGGCATAGGAACCTCTTTGGACTCCTCCACAGTAAACAGGAACGCACATAAGTCATTTAACTTTCTACTGATGGCTTCATCATCAAATATTTCTTTCACTTCTTCATCATCTATTGGCCCTCCAGACTCCAGCAACTTTCTTGCTTCTGATGTACTTGGAAAATAATTTTTTTTTTGCTATTAGTATGATGCTGCTCAGAGTCTTTCTGGCCGGTCCTTATATTTTTCATTTGACTTACCAGAGTTCACGTTCTTATTTACTTTTCTGGTCAACTTCATGACTTGAACTTTCTGAAGGCTGTATTCTTATTTCTAATACTTTTTTTATCCCAAACTGCATGCTCATTCTCATCTGTCAACATTCCACAGTATAATTTAAAATCTTCCCAACAACATTTTGAATTTCAAGTGCAGAAGCCTAGTTCTGCTGTGGTTTACGTGGAACCCAGCCTTTCCAAACAGCGTTTGGACTGAGGTTCAAAAAATGAGCCAGTTCACTTTGTCAGTACCAAGTCAAGATCCTACCATAGGACAGCCTTCTCATCTCACGCAACTTCAACAGAGCAGATAGAAGGTGAAGAACAAAGAGCCTCCAGGTGTAAAATAGAAGAAAAATGAAACGTTAGCAAAGAATGCAAACAGAGATAACTGGTACTTGGAGAGCTGCTAGTTCTTTCAAACCACTGACATACACAAAGACAACCTTCCTTAAAACTGTGAGGATGGGGAGGAGGAATCACACATCCACACTAGAGATCTGCTCCAAACGTGACAGCTCAGTCAGTACATGGTCAGGTGAGACAGAACTATTTATTGTTGCAAAGCACTGCAAAGAGATTGAATTCAGCCCCGCTTCTGATTAAAAACAACAGTAAAAAAAGGCAAACAAAACCCCCACAACTGTCAGAGCTTGAGGAAAGAAAGACCTCATATTCATTGTGGGTGTACTGCCCAATTTTACTCGGTATACTAGTGACTCTCCATCTGTTCCTTCTCCTGGGGACCTTGGTCACAAAGGCTGGTCAGAGAAAGACAGTGAACCTTGTTCTGATTAGTTTTAATTAGATAATTCACTTAGGAAGGACTGGCTGTTAGTTGTGTGTATGCCACAATGAATGGCAAATATCTTAATTAAAAGGTGGTCTATGGATATCTTAGTTCTATTACTGTCTCAAATGCCCTTCTAAAGTGAAAACATGGTGATAGGAAAAGGACAGAAGAGAGGGTGGACAGATCAGAGTTGCTCTATCAACTCCAATTATGCTTTTGGTAGCTTTTGTTCACATTTCATTCACAGTTCAGAATGAGGTGAGAACAGAGATCACATCAAGGCCAGAAGGCACCTGGACACCTCATCGTGGTGTAAAATAGCTTAAAGCAACGATAATTTAACCAGTGTACGGGAGACAGTCTTTTGGGATATTTATGCTTATTTTTGAGATGATCCCAAAAGCAATAAGCAACTACTTCTTTCTAGTTCGCTACCTAGCTATTTATACAGTGTCCAGTGTCGCAGGAGAGGAATCACACCAATATGCAAGGAGCAGAGGATTTTCATCGTGCATTCAGGTGCATGCATTTGCGTAGCTGTATCCCTGGGAATGAAGGTAGGCTGCCATTAGGTGCATTTATTTTGCATAACACTGTTCTGTATCATGGGGTTTCACCCTTATTATTTGTTTACTAGGACAGACTCATCACAGATCAATTTAAGATTTAAAGGGCATGCTGGCTAGCCTTTATTGACATGCTAACTTCCTCAAACTCACTGATTAAACTTTTCCTCCACATCAGCTAAACTGCATTTCAAGACAAGTCGTAAGACAACAGAGAGGCACAGGAGAGTTTAAATAGATGTGGAATAACACATAAGCCAGATTAGAGTTTAGTATAAAAAGTAAACGATAGTGTCTGAGTGGAGACTTGGAAAGAACCTAGTGATATCACAGCAGCAGGGAATAAAATGTTACAGAGAGACTGAATGAGAAGATACGATAGGCTAGTGAGAAGGTAGTAGTCAAGGTCAGAAATTTCTGGGGCTGAGTGGACCACAGAAGCAGTGTAAAGATGAGCCAACAGGGTTCGGGGCAATGTAAATACGTTGAGAGAAAAAGATGAAGTGTAAAAAGTAGGAAAAACAAGAGTTACCATGAAAAAAATGAGGAAAGATAGTATTTCTAAGCCCCTCCAACTATCGAATTGTTTTTATTTGGAATTTGCTTATCTGAAGAGCCATCGCTAGTCCTACATCCTGGTGGCAGTTAAGATCATTTAGGATGTTTTTACTGTCAATTCCTGGCACAGAGAACTCCCCGCCTCTGGCGCTCAATTGCTGTGGCACTCGGCCAGAGCATGAGTTTGGTGAACTAGGAGGGATAACATAAGAGTTGCTTGGCTTAGCTCTCTGACGGAATTTCTTTTGCCCCTTGTGTGAAGGTGCATTTATGTCTTGAGAAATTATTTAAACCAAAAAACCCTCACATATTCTAGTGTTAAATGATACAAATCGCCCATTAAAATTAATTTATGTCAAGCATTTATGCTGAATATGCTGTTAAGTATTCCAGCGAACTAATTAAAATGAAATAAGGCTAATAGCAATTTTTCTTTTTTTAAACATGCAACCTTGGTCCAAATCAGAGCCAGAATTAGTCTGCATATTTGAAACAGAAATGCTAGTGCTGTGTGGCTGGAGACCTGGGTAAGACCAGAACAGGACAGGAGGAGGGCACACAGATGCATTAGAAGAGCCTTCAACAACAGAAAGTAAATATTTTCACAAACAATCTTTTCAGTGGGGGAGAGACTTCATATTTCCCTACTGAAAAAAAAAAAAAGAAAAAAATTCCCAAATAAAGCCATTGGAGAATCTAATACTTTGAGTTACAAACATTTAGGACAAATAATACTAATTTTTGAGATAAAAAGAGGGTTATAAAAGTTCGCTTTTGGAAGAACTGCACTGTTTTAAAATCACACAGACAGCAGAATTGTTACCTAATCTAAGCTGGGGGGGGGGGGGGGGGAAAAAAANGGTAGGAAACAACAACGACAACAAACCTAACACTTCCTAGGTAGGTCTAGGATTTAGTTTTCTCCGAATTCTGCATCAGATACAGAAAGAGCGGGTGGGAACCACTGCTCACGCAGGGTTCTCTGCAACAAACAGGTGAACTGTACCAAACAAAAGCTGGATATGAGGCAGCAACTAAAAACAAACAAACCCCTGTTCCAGACACCTTGCAGAGACAGACTTAAAGGGATATCGAAGTAGTTAAGGCATCATTTGGCTGGGGACAATACTTTGCCCTGAGTCTCTGTAATAACTTTAACTCTGTAAACCTCTATGATAAGTTTTTTGGTTGTGGTGGGTTTTTTTTGTTTTGTTTTGTTTTTAAGACCCAAACACAACTGAAGTAGTCTCGAGGCTCCTCTCGCCCCTGAAGGAATGGGTCTCCTGGCAAAGAAGGTTTAGGTAGCGTGTAATTTTAAGCCGGGTAATTCTCAGTCTTGGGTAAGGCTGTTGGGCCACACGAAGCCGACCGCGCTAACAGTGCGTTTTAAACCAAAACCGAGCTCTTTACTACACACTTGTCCGCGCGCCCTCAGCCTGCTGAGGCTGCACCGGCTTCGGCTACGGTAAAAAAACCCCCAAAATTAAAAGTTAGTAGTTACGCTCCGAAAGGCGATTTCTTCCCTAGCTAAAAGTTTACGCGCTAACAAAACCCGGGAAGTGTTTCCGCAGGCGCTAACGCCCCCGGCCAGGCCCCGCGCAGCCGGCGCGACGCGCGGGGGGCGCGGGGGCGACTCACGGCTGCCGGCGCGGCCCGGCC